>JAECXW010000762.1:0-105000 GCA_018153365.1 Drosophila fuyamai | reverse complement strand
CGACAGCGAGAGAAAACTTTATTGAGCTCCCGCCTTCGCCCCAAACTAACTTACACTATGCTTCCAGTTTTAACAATTCTATTATAATTTCATAACTTGAGCCAACACCGGCCCCGTTGAACACCCATAGGGCTTCAACGTACTGGAAGCGATGACAACGCTGTCCTCTCTTGCGTGCCTGGCGACTATTCTCCCGAGGAGCAATTATTGGGGCGGCAGGTTGTCTTCGGCCACGATAAGAAGTTCTCCCGCGAGGATGTTGGGCTGCTGCTGGTGCCACTTGCCCCAAATCTGCAGGCCCAGGCCATATTCCCTGGACCATCGCCGCCGGAACGTTTGCCTGACTGACGAGACAAGCCGCCAAGTCGCCCCCCTGGTTCCGGGGTCCGGGTGATGGTATGGCGAGCACCGGCCCGCTAATCAGTAGGTGCCCTGGAGACCCGCTCGTAGGAGTAGGTTCTTGGCAGTTTTGACCTCTGCTTCTCATAGTCAGCCCATGTGCAGGGCCATGGTGGTATGAACACAAATTCGCATCCGCTTAATGATGCGAATTCGCGTATCGCGTCGTCTTCGTCCTCTATCCTCTTTCAAAGGGTCCGGAAAAGGCAACTCGCTCCTACGAAGTTCGTCCCGTTCTCGCAATGGACGACTTGGGGACATCCTCGGCACCCAAAACCTTAGAAAGCCAATAAAAAGTCGCTCCCCAACTCGCAACAAAGAAAAGTGACACCAAGTCCCCTTGTCTTCATGGATGAATGTATTCAATAGCTAAAGACTTGTGCCAACTCTGGATCCTTCACGAACTTTTCCCTTTCTTCATGATACTCGTGATCTCGACAATTTTTAGAAAAGCTTCATTATATTTAGTCGGCGACAAAGTTTTTTCAAATACCATACTTTTGTCTTTGCATTTTCTTATGAAGCGGAACATATAAACAAATACCCGAGGCAGTTTAAGGTGTGACGAAAATCCTTCAATGACATCTACCAAATCCAAATTTCTTACAGCAGCGGTCAGTCCGACCGCAATCTTCCTCGACTTCTTCATCTAGGTCAAAGTGTGCATTCTGGGGCCAGTTTAGCCAAAGTTCCTGCAATAGGATCTTTCCACTAATGACAATAGGACTTAATAAGCCGAGTTGGTCAAACAGCTTCGATGTCATCGATAGTATTTTCCGTTTTGTCGCTCGGAGACCCATGACAGCAGTGTCAATTTGGAACTTGAAGGCATCTTCGTTAGGCAACCACGATATTCCTAACGCCTTAGTTAACTATGAGTCCAAAATGGGTATGGATTTAACTGTGCTCTCAGATGCGGTAACGTCAAGTGAGTTTGAAAAAGACTTTGTCAATTCAAAACCTGCAGTTTGAAGAACCTGAGATACTTCAGACTTAATAGTCTTTAAATTCTCTACGCCTGCTGCACCAGTAAACATATCATCGACATAAAAGTCAGATTTATTAACTTAAGCAGCTCTAAGAAAAGAAACTTTGGCAGACTCACTTAACATTTTTAAAAACCGAGGGGTGTTGAGCTTATATAATCTCAAGGACTCAGAGAGGTCTCTTCTCCACACCATAAGTTGAGACTGCGATACATTTTATTCACATCGGCGGTCAGGGCGAAACTATGCAGCCGAAAGTGCAGTAACGTTGAGTACAACTCATCTTGGACTTCTGAGTTGAAGATTTACAAGACGCATCGAAAACGACACGCAACTTGGTTGACGTACTTTGGGGTCTCAGAACACATTGATGTGGGATAACATAATGTGGAGCAGAAGGAACTGAAAGACGACCGACCGGACCACTTCGCTAGGATATGGTCTCCTGCATTGCAATTGCTACAACTTTGCTGGTATTTACTGTTGGACGAAGAATAAGAATATGAGCTACGATTATGTGGCTTGCTCGACATAACTTTATCTTGCTTTGGTTTCGTCAATTCTTCAGCGGATAAATGCTGGTAACGGCGGTTTAACATTTTTTCAAAATCGGACCAAAGCGGTAACCTTTCATAATCTAATTGTTCTTCTCATTTTTGTTTGATCACTGGGTCTACTCTGTTTAAGACAAGATAGATCAACATTTCATTCGAAATCTTGCTGTCGTCTCTTAAAAACGACGCTAACTGTTGCGTTATTTTCGGAAGACTAAACAATGTTGAAATATTATTCATAAAAATTAAACATTCGTTATCTTACACTTTTTCAGGCTAATATATCGTTTTCATAATTGCTCTCGGTGACTTGGTAGGCTTAATAGTTCCCAAAGCTCCACCAGAAAGACAAGTAATTAAGTGATTGAATTTTTCAATAACGGGAATGCTGTCGTCCTGATGAACAAGAGTTTCGAAAAGGCTAATGAAATTCTTAAGCTCCGAATATTTGCCGCTGAGTTTCGCTAATGCCAAATTCGGAAGTCGAGCTCGAGTTGGGGCTACAGAAGCTGATCCAATTATTTTGGTTTCGCTTGCCGTCTTCAAGGCTGAGATAAGCGACATTATTTTTGCCTTAGTTATTATTGAAAGCTTTTCCAACTCTTCTCCGAACTCATCGCCATCATCTTAATCTTCGATCTATTCTAAAATTTGAGTTGCCTTAATTTAATTTGTAGCATTTAAAATCTCTAGCCGACAATTTAGTTCTACTTCTTGAATCAGAATCTGGCCGGCTTTTATTTGATCATTTAATCGGCGGATGCTCATCATTGGTTTTTTGAGCTTTTTTTTTGGTATTTGAGTTGCCTTAATAATTAAAGCATTTAAATTCTCTAGCCGACAATTTAGTACTACTTCTTGATTCAGAATCTGGCCGGCTTCTATTTGATCATTTAATCGGCGATGCTCATCATTTGTTTTATGAGCTTCCGCAAGAAGTACAAGAGATTTTGGCTTATCTGGACTCATTTTTACTTTATATTTATATATAAGTCACAAAAATAAATAAATGTATATATATATATATATATATATTATATATATATTATTTATTTATTTTATATTATTATACATTATTTATTTATAAATAATTTATCCAAAGAATAATAAATTAATAAAATAAATACATTTTAAAATGGGATAATTGTTCAATTAGAACGACTAAATGTTAAATAAATTTTCGAAACAAAATCAAGAGTAAAAATAATTTATTATACCCTTGCAGAGGGTATTATAATTTTCGTCAAAAGTGTGCAACGCAGTGAAGGAGACATCCCTGACCCTATAAAGTATATATATTCCTGATCAGGATCACCTTCTGAGTTGATATAAGCATGTCCGTCTGTCCGTCTGTCTGTTTCTACGCAAAGTTATCTCTCAGTTTTAAAGATATCGAATTGAAACTTTGCACACACTCTTCTTTCCTTTCCTTTTATTTTTGACCAATCAATCCGACATACCAAATTTCATAAGGATCGGCCGACTATTTTCTATAGCTGCCATATAACTGAAAGTTAGGAAGTTGGGATTTTTATGAGTGTTAAGAATGCATCATATGAATAATTTTGGAGAATATAATTTACAGAATATTCTGCAAGGGTATTTCAACTTCGGCTACGCCCGAAGTTAGCTTTCCTTTCTTATTTATATCTAGAATAAAGCTTGTTTCTTTCCCCGTGTTTCTTTTCGTAAATTACCTCTCCTACATGATAATTCTTATTTTGTCTATCTTTATTGTGAAAATGCAACGATTTATCTTGAGCTTGTTGCAATAATTAAGGAGTTTCCTTATGTTTGATTTTATTAAATAATATATCAAAGGGTCGTTGGTTGGTTATTGAGCGAATTGTAAAATTATATTTTTGTGCTGCTCGAATTATGATTTCAGAATAATCAATTAAATTAAACTCATCTTTAATGCAGCGAGCAATTTCTGCTAAGGTAGAGAGTGCCCTCTCTATTTGTCTGTTGGACGTACTATGTCGTGGATCTGGAAAGTATAATGATATCCCATTTCTTTGTGCAAAGGATTTAAATTGGCATGAAGCAAAATTTGGTTCGTTGTCTATCATCAAAGTTTTGCCTAATGGAAATTGTTGTACAATTTCTGAACCTTTTTTTTATATATTTAGTTTAAGTATTTGGAATAAGAATCTATACAAGAAATGAATATAAGATTTTGGACGTAATATATGTCAAGATGCAAACATTCACCTTCTCTTTCTGAAATAGGTGCTTGACCGATAGGAGTTTGTATTGGGTGTCTGTTGTATTTGTTTTTATTGCAGATAGTGCAACTCTTTATAAACTCCTTAAGTTTTTTTTATAAATTAGGCCAAGTCTAATTATTTGTTTATAATTTTCATCAGCGTTTTCCACATACTGGGCAAATGTCTTAGTGTATACAAATTTATTTATAAAATTGTCCTTAGCATTTGTTGCTTCTCAAAACTACTCTGCTGAATGCTTAGTATTTTGATCTTTTATTTGGATCCTTGATGAGGCGTCCGCAACAACATTTATTGCTCCTGGCTTATAAATAATTTTGTGTGAATAACTTTCAATAAAGGAATACCATTTTTTCATTTCGATATTTGGGTTTTTTGAGAAATGGAGAATGAAAGGGTTGATGATCGGTATAGATCTCGATGTTGTTAAACCCATATAAATAATTTCGAAGAATTTTAAAAGCCCACACTCTAGCCTAAAGTTTCTTTTTATTTGTTGCGTATAATTGTTCAGTTCTGGTTAGAGTTTTTGAAATAAATGTAATTTGTTTTTTCTTCCTGAGAAAGAATAGCACCAATAGCTAAGTCAGACGCATCAATTGATAGCGTACATTTTTTATTATAGCCTGATTGTACTAGTTCTAATTTTCTTTAAGCTCGTTAAAAGCTCTTACAGCTGAATCATCAAGCTGTATTAAAGTTTTACGTGATGTTTTTTTAGATACTTTGCCATTTTGGCCTTCTAAATATTTTGTTAAAGGTTTAGCTATCTTCGCGTAATTTTGCACAAATTTTCTGCAATATCCTGTAAGGCCTAGGAAGCTTCTAAGCTCTCGAATATTTTTAGGGATCGGATAGTTTACAATTGTAGACATTTTTTTGTGATCGGTTTTTATTACATTGTGAGAAACAACGTAACCGAGAAAGTTTCTTTATAATTTTAAGAACTTTGATTTGTCAATCAAAATTTTCATGTTTGCATTCAGCACAATTTTAATCATGACATTTAAATCTCTGTAATGTTGCTCAATTGCATTTGAAAATATAATAATGTCATCCATGTAAACTTGACATGTTTTACTCACTTGTTCTCTTAATATATCATCCATTGCTCGCTGGAATATTCTAGGAGCGTTTGTCAAACCGAAAGGCATTCTTAGGAATTCGTATATCTCATTGTTTATTGAAAATGAGGTTTTCTGTATGTCTGTTTCATTCATGAGAATCTGATGAAATCCAGATTCCAATTCAATGGTTGAGAAGTATTTGGCTTTTCCAAGATTTGAAGGTTCCTGAAGGGTCCTGCATGGAATAACTATCAGGTATAGTATTTTCGTTAAGTTTTTTAAAATCAATTACGAGTCTGAGCTTTGGAGCTCCATTTTAATTGAAACCCTTATTTGGTACCACTAGTGCAGGTGAATTATAAGGACTTCTACTTGACCTTATAATTTCTTCTTTTAGCATTCGACTTATTTCAGAATTTACAAAATTTGAAGCTGATAGAGGATAAGGGTATTTGGTGTAAAAGGCCCTATAATTTACGGTGTTTATCTGATTCGAGCCTTTTCATCAAAGTATTTTTATAACCTTGCAGAGGGTATTATAATTTTAATATAAATTCTTTTAATGGAAAAATAATGTTTTCTTCTGTTAAAGAAAGTTGGTTTAAGATTTTTTCCGTCTGTCCGTCTGTCTGTTTCTACGCGAACTAGTCTCTCAGTTTTAATGATATCGAATTGAATCTTTGCACCCTTCTTTCCCTTGCACGCAGTATATAAGTCGGAACGGCCGGGATCGGCCGACTATATCCTATAGCTGCCATACAACTGAACGATAGAAAATGCCATAACTTTGGTGTTTTTAAAGTTAGAAAGTTGGGATTTTCTATGGGTTTTATATTTGGCCAATCAATTTGACCTACCAAATTTTATAACGATCGGCCGATTATATCCTATAGCTCTCATATAACTGAACGATCGGAAATACCATAACTTTGGTGTTTTAAAGTTAGGAAGTTGGGATTTTCTATGGGTTTTATGTTTGGCCAATTAATACGACCTATAAAATTTCATAAGAATCGGCCGACTATATCTTATAGCTGCCATATAACTCCACGATTGAAAATGCAATAACTTTGTTGTTTTTAATGTTAGGAAGTTGGGAATTTTTATGAGTATTAAGAATGCATCATATGAATAATGTTGGAGAATATTATTTACAGAATATTTGCAAGGGTATATCAACTTCGGCTCCGCCCGAAGTTAGCTTTCCTTTCTTGTTTAAATATTAAATTTGTTCAAACAAATTATTTTATTTATTATCCATAACGAAAACGACGAAAAAAAATATTAAATTGAATATCGAGCCACAAATTATCAAAATTAATAGTTGTTGCAAATGAGGGCAAAATCAGTATACCCGTCCACATGCAGGGTAGTGCGTCACTTTGATCGTCAGCGTGCCAAACCAAAAGTCCAACAACAATTACAAAGTTGCCAACGGCGGAAAAGCGAAAGCGGCTGGGATTATTTTACCAACTATTAATTTTTGAGTTTCAATTAAGGGAGAGTATAGTTAATTCGGTGCAAAATCGGTCATTTTTAAGAATTTTTTTGGCGATACGGATAGTCTCAGCTCAATGTTGGTTTTTGCATGTGAAAGGGCAACAAACAATTAATTAAACGAATGACGGAAAAAATCAGTATAACCGTCCGAATGCAGGGAAGTGATAACTGTTCCCGGCCGGCTGCGCCCATAATAACGCCTCTTCGTCCTCGGCCTGGTCTAGCCGCTTTTGCCACTCTCTGGCCGCGGCGGCTGCCCGTGCCACCGCCTGCTGGGCGAATACCATTCGCACCACGTCCGCCCTCGCTGAGAAAGCGTCGCGTCGCCCAACCCGAATCCGGCTGCAGCCCTCGGGATCCTGCGGAACGCCATCCGGGCGAAGGACGAAGTGTTATCGTAACTGAAAGACGAGTACGTGGACTGGAAAAATGTTGCAAATAAGTTCGCGATATCGGCGTCACTAGAGGCAGATGTCGTATCAAGGTGAAGGCAAGATGGAAACTGCTTTGGGTTATCTTGGAATTCTATTCCGCAACGGCTTAGGTAACCATTGTAACATACGGAATTATGGACTAAGAAATTTGAACGAGCTATTATATACATCGAATGGTAAACTTGGAGCCCAGTTCTCTTAAATTTCTTAAAAAGTCTAGACATGGAATTTTTCAGGAAAGAGAGTCTACGAGAGAACCAAGGGGCCTTTTGAGGCGCGTTTGCAAAGGGAAAAGAGGGAACAAAAGTATCGAAAGCAGAGAAGAGTACACCATAAAACTGTTCTACAATATGTAAGGGATCATCGTTAGAATCCATAAAAGACCAGTCGAGTTCCGATAAATGCCTATTAAATTCTGCGAATTTAGCTCTTCTAAAACAGCGAAAAGATGCTGGTTTGATTTCGGAATATGACTAATGGAGCTGAAGCTTATAAAGTAACCTCAAGTGTAGGATGGTAAGCGTCTTCAGGATTGGAGAGAGGACTAATTCGAGTAACGAGAGACAAAAATAAGGTCTAAAACTTTTTTGGAGCAGTTCAAGATTGAGTTCAGTTTTCCTAATGAAAGATCAATAAGACCGTGAACAAACTCATGGGCCGTGGTGGGAACGAGAGCAACAGAATCCGTTGATGTCATCCAGGAAATGTCAGGGAGGTTAAAGTCGCCCATTACAATAAGATGAATACTCTGTATTATCTAATATCTGAACGAGGGGGAATATACGAGCATGATATAAAAACGAAAAAATCATGAAACTTTATCCGAACTGCAACAAACTCTAATATGCTGTCCGTACCAATTATCGGAATACGTTGAGAGACAAAATCAGACTTGACGGCTATAAGAACACCACCGCCAAGACGCATTGAACGGTCACATCTATAAATAACATAACCACCAGCAAATATTTCGCAGTCAAACACAGAGGAATTAAGACACGTTTCGGTTAAAGCAATCACATTGGCATCAAATGAAACACTGTTGACGTGCAATTTACTAAGTTTGCCCATTAAGCTTCGAACGTTCTGATAGTGTAGTGTATGTGACAAGTAATAAAATTACATGGAATTTCGTTCCAGCTAACGCATCAAATTTTGGTGGATGTTGGAAGAGGCTTGACGAATGTTTTAAGAGGACAATTGAAGCAGTTATTTCAACAAATGCACATCCGACTGATGAAACCCTGCAAACTATATTTTCTGAAGCAGAATACTTAGCAAATATTATAATATATCTTCCTACTCTTATACATCGGACTTAATGGATTCAAGACGTAAACAACATACAAGTGGGAGATATTGTCGTAATGAAAGATAATGGCCCCTTGGTCGTGTACTGAAGGTGTGCCCTGGAGAAGATGGAGTTGTACGTATGGTCGACACTAAGACAACGAGGAATACATACCGACGTCCAGTAAATCGTCTTTGTAAGATCGGAGTCAATCGCAACGACGGTGAGGATCGTGCTGGGAATAGGAGTCCGCACTAAGGGCCGCTATATGTCATTGCTAAATGTTATGATTTCAACTTAAGTTTGTTTATTTTATATTTGTATGAATAAATCTGTCTTAAGAATACCAGATTTCATTAAAATGTATTTCAAACCAAAAAACACGTTGGCCACTCTAAGAAAAAAAGCGAAAATATAAGAATTTTTATTTTCTAAAGAGAAAACGTTTTCTAGATGTGCGGCAAATACATTTGCCCTCTCTTCATTGCTGCGAGCCCATTTTCCTCTTTGTGTGTGTAATGGCGACTCACTAGCCACTCTTCTTGTGAAGGCAGAATAATCAAGTCAGGCTTCTTATTAGGATCTATTGGCCAATATGTAGGTTTACCAGGAGAGATAAGACCAAGCTTGTTTCTTGGTGTTATTATAGCGTTGTACAGCTGTCTTTTTTTGGGGTTGTTGAGTCGAGAGCCCGAGTGGGTGTGTTTTACATTGTAATCACCAGGTCACCTAAAAGGTCAAAGAACTGTACAAATTCATCTTTGGAAATGGAAAAGCGTGGAGTGCAGTATACCGTTGATAAGTTTAAGAAACCGCTTCTGGTATCGATGTGTATTGATGTAGCTTTTTTACAGGCTGTTGCAAATGATGGCAACCAAAGTGCCTGATGCGTTTGTTGATCAGTATACTAAAACCGCCTACCATCAGGATAGTTTGTTTCATAAAACGTATACCTTTTAAGGTGAAAATAGTTTATTTATGGTATAATCATGGCGTCAATGTCATACTGATCTAGGAACTGCGAGAGCTCGTATTTGTTCCAGAAACATATTCATACCCCTTACTTGTAGAGTAAAAGGGTATATTGTATTCGTGCAAAAGTATGTAACAGGTAGAAGAAAGCGTTTCCGACCCTATAAAGTATATATATTCTTGTTCAGGATCACTAGCCGAGTCGATCTAGCCATGTCCGTCTGTCCGTCTGTCCGTCTGTCTGTCCGTATGAACGCTGAGATCTCGCTCCTTCGAGGCAGGCGATCTATGGGCTTGCTACTCCCTCCGAAGTCTCGCTTATTACGTAACAGTTCGTTAATATGCCCAGAAGCCCGACAGTTGTTATCAGAATTACAGCCGTTACGAGTGCTGTGCAGCTAGTGACATAACAGACACTAGTTCTTCAACTGAGCTTCTTTTCCTCTATCATTATGGATTGATTCATAAAATGTATAGTCATTAAGGTGAAAATAGTTTTGGATTGTTAGGTGAGTCTCTGATATAAGACTGGCGTCCAAAAGGAGATTTTGAGCGCATAAGTTCCTGCAGCGTTTGTTGTATTGCTAACGTTGTGTTGGTTATAGTTACCAGCATTGCTTCTACGCCATTAGACAATTGTGTGTTTGCAGTTGTATGTTGGCCTGTAGTTTCTAGATTCTGGTTCAATACTTGTCGCCGCACTGTATTAGCAGTGGTTTGCTGACCTGTCGGCTTAGGTGCTGAGGCAATTTTAGGTGCTGACCGCAATTTTTTTAACAACGTCAACTGTAACTACAACAACAACTGCAACCGTATCGACTGTGCGTTTAATGACATCATCAGCTAGCAGCGCAAATATTACTACGTCTGCCGCTGCGCTGCCCGAAAAACAGAACAAAAACAATGAATGTGCTAAGCCGGCTGTGCAGACTGGTATGGATCGCTACATCCAAATCAAAAGGAAGATGAGCCCTCTAAATTCTCAACGTAAAAAACCTCTATCAATGCCAGCCTACCTGGAATAGAAACGCCCATGAACTCAAACCGATTTAAAATCTTGGAAGACGCCTATGACGTTGAGGCCGAATCTAATGATGTCAAGAAAAGGAAGCCAAAACCTCCGAATATTTATATTCGAAAAAAAAGTTCCAATGTTCTCGTCAACAAAATGATCGAGCTAATTGGAAAGGATAACTTCCACATAATACCTCTAGTAAAGGGCAACATCCAAGAGACAAAGGTTCAAATGAAGTCCGAAGATAATTACAGAGTATTATCGAAATATCTTACCGAGAATAAAAAGAACTTTTATATACGTATATATATAATCATATATACATATCAGCTAAAAAGTAGCAAGGGCCTGCAAGTCGTACTTAAGGGCATAGAGTCCGACGTAACGCCTGCAGAGATAACAAAGGCGCTTCAAAAGAAGGGATTTTACGCTAAGACAGTCTTCAACATCCTTAACAGGGATAGAAAGCCGTAGCCACTCTTTACAATCTTCAGGTCCTGCAGCACAGCAGAATTACAGTTGAGGATATGCCAAGAATATGGACATACAAGTCATACTGTAAACTGCGCCCGGTGTGTAGTTTATGGAGATCTTCATAACTCCGCACACTGCCCAGCGAGCAAAGATGACTGCAACTCGAAAAAGTGCGGCAACTGTGATTAATCACACTGCTAACTACAGAGGCTGCCCTGTTTATAAGGAGCTGAAAAGTTGCATCCTTCAGAGAGTAACTGCCGCCCGCACCTAAAATAAACAGACAACAGCTTCCAGATCAAACCCTGAAGTCTTCTTCTCGACTGCAGCTAGATCCTCACTAGGACTTATAAACTCTAATAAAAATGTGACTAACCCTGTTTCAAAAAGTTCATTTCTCCAATCAGCATACCAAGAACCAAACACGGCTCAGCAGCAACAATTCCAGGAGCAGTCAAAAAGCAACTTTGAAGATATGATATATAGCCTGCAACAAAGCCTTACGGAGTTTATGTCGTTTATGCGCACAACTATGCAAGATTTAATGCGAAACCAAAATCTATTGATTAAAATTCTGGTTTCACAAAGTTATTCACTTTGTCGACTTTACCATATGAGCCTCAGCTTCAACATGAGCCAATTGAGTTTCTCCCAAAAGAAATCGTTAACATCATCAAAAATCAGTTGAATCCGAAAAAATCCCCGGGCTTCGACCTCATAACTCCCAAAATGATCATTGAGCTAACATATTGCCTTCGCAAAACTTGTCCACTTTCCAATGAGATGGAAAAAGTCGATTATAGTAATGATAGCAAAGCCGGGGAAAGACCACACAATTCCCACGTCGTATAGACCTATAAGCTTACTTTCATGCTTATCTAAACTCTTTGAAAAATGCGTATTGACTCGGATAAACACATACCTAAGAATCCAGGAAGGAATTCCGTCACATCAATTTGGGTTTCGAGAAAAGCACGGAACAATTGAGCAGGTCAACCGGATAAAATCGTTCGAAAAACGAGAGTACTGTACTGACATATTTTTAGACGTCTCTCAAGCATTTCATAGTGTTTGTCTAGAAGGTCTAATGTAGAAGATCAAAACAATGCTTCCCTACAACACCCATAAGCTTTTAGAGTCTTACCTCTACGACAGAAAATTTGCTGTGAGATGCAATACTGCTATAACTGACGATTTTACTATTGGAGCTGGAGTTCGTCAAGGAAGCGTGCTTGGGCCAACATTATATGTCCTCTACACAGCAGACATCCCAACAAGCACACGACTAACAACATCTACGTTTGCTGATGATACAGCCATTCTCAGCCGCTCAAAATGCCCGATGCAAGCAACTGCGCAGCTAGCTCTTCATTTGGTCGATGTTGAAAAGAGGCTATCAGATTGGCGAATTAAAGTGAACGAACAAAAAAAATGCAAGCACGTTACGTTCACCCTCAACAGGCAAAACTGCCCGCCGCTCATGTTAAAGCATACTCTACTCCCGCAAGCAAACGAAGTGACATATCTAGAAGTACATCTCGACAGAAGACTCACGTGGCTCCGTCACATTGAAGCCAAAAGAACACACCAAAAGCTAAAAGCCAGTAGCCTTCATTGGCTCATCAACGCTCGGTCTCCCCTTAGTCTTGAATATAAAGTCCTGCTGGATAACTCGGTACTAAAACCAGCAATAGCAATATTGACACAGTCCAGCGAGTTTAGTCGAAGATCTTGAGAACAATCACCGTGGCACCGTGGTACGTTCGCAACGAAAATATACTTCGCGACTTAAACATTCTACCAGTCAAATAAGTGATCGCAGAACAGAAGAAAAAGTACTTTACCAAGCTATTGCTATACCCTAACCACCTGGCGAGAGGTCTTACAAGGTTGATCAACCAATCAACCGCCTTCGTCACAATGACTTACCCACCCAGCGACCGTCTTGAGGGACGCGCATCCAGAATGCAGTCTTATTATACTGTTAGTTAAATTTTAATGTTAATTTTAATGTTAGTCTAAAAATAAAGAGAAGATTCAATAAATAAAAGCAAAGTTAAAAAAAAATAAATAACAAAAATATTTGTCCGCAGTGGTTTCACAGTTATAACGTTTGCAAGCGTAAAACTATTAAATAATTTATAAATTGATGTGGGAAAGTGATAATGTTGATAATGTTTATTAGTTAAATATTAAAGTTTATTTTTAGTTTTGATTTAGTTCATCTTTCATCATATCGTTCTTACATTCCGTCGTTGGTCTCGATCAGCTCAAAAAGGTTAATAAGATTAATAATGATTGCTACCCAAAGCAGACACACCCCACACTCGGACATTCTGCTATGCTTTCGCCTCGAATGCATCTTCGTCGTCATCAGGTGTTGACTCGAAGAATTAATAGGACCATCAAAATTGCCGATCTTCTTGACATCGTACGAGTTATTGCCTTTGGATTTGACAATCTTGTACAGACCCAAATATTTAGATTTCAACTTTATTTTGGTCCTGGACCTTAGAAATTTGAGTCTTAGCTTTGCTTTTTAAATCTCTCGTCACTGTACGCTGCTATCGCCTCCTTGTTGAACTTTTCTGTCATGCTTATACCACTTGGTTGGGTCGACAATGCTTAGTTTTGAGAGAACCGATATTATAGTTGCGTTTAATCTCTCGACTTGCCCATTCATGCGTGCAAGTCCTGTGGTCGTCTTGATGGGTTTAATGTCTTCCTCGTTGTGATACTTTAGGAAGTCCTATGATATAAATGCAGACCCTCTATCGGAAATGATGATAGCAGGGTTTCCAAATATTGCACTTTGGCTATGCAGCTTTGTGATTTCGTCGTTCGAGGAAGTCGACTTTGTCGGGTACAGCCAGCAGAATTTGGTAAACGAATCTACAAAGGCTAAGATGTGCTTGTAGTCTTCATTGGTGGAATCTAAAGGACCTAAGAATTCCACATGAAAGGTATGCAGAGGGACGTCTCCTTTGTCCAGAGGATGCAAAAGTCCTTCCTGTTTGCCTTTTATCATCATTGCTTAAAATACATGGGATGCAGCAATCTATGACCTTCTGAATCTTTTCCTCAAGACTTGGAATGTAATACTCCGTGCAAATCAGATCCTTGACCTTCTTCGATGCGAAATTACCCTTTTCATGAGCTTTCGTGATGATTTACCTTTGCATGCCTCTGGGCACCACAAGTAACTCAGTGTCGTTGACATGCTTGTGTAATACGCCGCCCTTGAGAAGTAATCGTTGTAGAAATCTTTTCCATTGTTGAGAATATCGCATATCGCTCTGAGATTATCTTGCTCCTGCGTTTGAATACCTATCGATATACTTTGGTCAACTATTGTCATGATTGGGTAACGGCTGAGGGCGTCGACATGTTTCATACGAGTTTCGGATCTATGCTCTACCTCATAATCGCAGTCCTGTAAAAATTTGACCCAGCAAGCGACACGTGTGCAAAGATTTTGCTTCTCCAAAGTTTTTGTAAAAGCGTTACAGTCGGTAATGATTTTAAAGTGGATGACTAACAGATATACTTTAAACTTGGTGAGTGCTTCGATGACTGCAAGAATTTCAAGCTCGTAACTTGTGTACTTTCTTTGAGCGTCGCTTGCCTTTTTACTCATAAAGAATACCGGATGCATCTGACCGTCGTCTAAGGACTTCTGCGATAGGATCGGACCAAATCCGCCACCAAATCCAAATTCTGGTTGTAAGTGCTCAGAACTGGATTTGCGGTCAATATCCCGTTAAACCCAAAAAACTTTCCAGTTGCTTTAAAGTTTGTGGTGATTTCAATTTTGCCACAGCATCAATCTTCTCAGGGGTTGGATAAATCTTCTGATTTTCTATAATATGGCCGGAACTGGAACTGTATACGCGTTTTTAAAAAATGACATTTTTTAAGATTTAACTCGAGACCATATTCTGAACAGGTGTCAATAACCTACCTCAAGTTAAGCAATGCGCTTTCTTCATCCACAACAGGTATGATGACGTCATCGATGTAAGGCAGAGCGATGCTTTTGCGAGTCAGCTCACATGTCGCTGGAAAACGTGAGGAGAGTTAGTAAGTACAAAATGCCCCTTTAAAAACTGATATTGTCAAAGTGGACAAAGTGACAAAGGATGTGTATTTCGGCTGGGCTCTGAGACAGGAACATGAAAAAATCCATTTTTCAAATCGATCGTGTGGAAAATCTTGGCATCCTAGAGTCTGTCCAGCTGATTAAAGGCAAGGGGAAATGATCTTCAATTACGATTACCTTATTGACCCTACGAAAATCGATGCAAAGTCTTGGAGAGCCGTCACGCTTTTTTACCATTACCATTGGGCTTGTGAACTCGGAGTCAGACCTCTACCAATTGCGTCTCAGGAAAACGCTTTGGTCTGGAAAATATCCCGTCCTTTAGGATAAGGCGCATCTCGATTTTGGTGGTTATCAGGTGAAGCGGTTTTTAATTGTTTATGATTTTGCGTATTTCGTTTTTGGCAAACATACTTGGATGCTCGTTGATATTGAGGTCATTGTTATTCTCTGATGCGTCGATTTTCATAATGTTTATTAAATCACTTTCTTTTACATGACTCGGCATCTCACGCACTTGCAAACCGTCGCGATTGAAAATGATTTCAGCATGTAAACAAATTTCTTCGCCGACAATCAATTGGAAATTAATGCAACCAATGGGAACAACGTAGAAATCCAACTCGAACTCATTATTGTCGATGAGAATGGTGTCATTGAAATGTCCAATTGGATTTATTTTGCTCGCGTCGCGTTCGCTACCGAAACCTATTAGGGCCACACTACAGTTTTGCAGTCTCGGACGTCGTAAACCGTTATAGAGATTCTCGCGAACCAAGTTAAATTTGCTTCCGGTGTCGAACAGAGCTACGCACTTTTCGTTAGCGAGAATAACTTCTTTGCTTGTTAAATTACTCTTAGACTGCACTCGATGGGTGTTCACTTTGTTGCTCTCGGCTTCTTCGTTCTCTTTACAATTGCGCGGAATATGTCCGTGTTGGTTACACTTAAAACATTTAGTGCTCGTTCTTTGTTTTTGCAATTATTGGACAGGTTTAATTTTTCGCCACAATTATAACAAGTTACCTCTTTTTTTAAATACTTGTTCGGTGTTGTCACTTTCTTGCTATAAAGGACATCGTCGTTTCGCTTTGGCTTCTCACGGTCGTACTCATTCTCTGGCTCATTTTTTGTGACGTAACATTTCAGCTTCCCTTTGAATTCAGTAATATTTCGGGCACCGTATAGGAGAGTTTTGTCAATTGCGCGTTTGTTTTTGCTCAACTGCTCGTGGATTTGTTTGCTGTTCACAATAGTTTTAAACTCATTTAAGGGAACATTTTTTAACGCATTCCAGGTGCTCAAACATCTCTCACTCGTAATGACCAATTTAGCATTTCCTCTAAGCGATTGTTTCGCAAATATCAACTTTTGAACGTCATTCCAGCACATTAATACCGCTTGCTCTTCGAACTCAGTTAACCACGACTCGATGGAAATTGAGTTAGTACCGTGAAAGGTGCGAATCGAATCTTCCATGTAGTGAAAACTAAAAGAAAATCTTGGTGAAAATCTGCATTTTAGACAAAATTCGGCGTGAAAGACTAAAATGTTCTCCCTCTTTCTATTGCGCAAATTTTCACTTATGAAACCATTTAAACAACTCATGGGGGTGAAAAATTAAATTTTAAGGCGTCGAATTATTGTTTCAAATTTCGTCTTTTTTTTGTAAGTCTTGGTTTTTTGCTAGCTCACATCACACATAGCACTTGGCTTCGGTTTTACTTTTCACTTCTTTTACTTAACCCGGACGAGCCCCCAAATGTGGGATTTTTAAGTTTATTAGTAAAATATTTAAGTTTTAGATAAATATAATATAAAGAAATTAAGATTGGTAACTTAGAATTTCACTCGTCTTTTCCGTGTTTTGGCCAACGTCTTAGGACCGTACTCTTCAAAGGCTCGAACTCAACTCCTCCTTCGTTTGTCGTCGTCTCCTCGTCTTTCATCATATCGTTCTTACATCTCGTCGTTGGTCTCGATCAGCTCAAAAAGGTTGTTGTCTAGGGTAATCTTATTGTGGAATGATTGCTACCCAAAGCAGACACACCCCACATTGATGATTTGTACATTAATGTCAAGAAAAGACTTACGGATATAATTGGAGCTCATGGCGAGCCTTATCAAATTTGAAATAATCGTCTAAGTGAGCCCGATGTGAGCTCAACAAGAGATCATATCCTAGAATCGTGAGTCCCAACACACCTGAAAAACAGATCTTTGCAACCAGTCGTTGGTTAACGACACCAAGCTTTAACTACAAAAAACGTAGTTCCAAAGTAATTCTGTTCAATTTTTTTGGTTGCGAATAGGACCGTTTGTACTCAGAAAGGGAATAAAACACTCCCACCGGGCTTAGACTGCCAGGATACCGGGCATGCTTTCGTAGAAAAAAATCAAATTCAAGATATTTAAAGTGCACAGCAAGAGATTGAATATTGAAAATATTAAAAATATTAAAAAAAAAGAAAAAAGCAAAAATCTTATATTTGGAAGTAAAAAATGTGAAGGACTAAAAAGCTTGTAGAATGTTTAGGTAGAATGAGGTGGACATTTTAATCGTATAACAAAACAAAAAAGTCTTAAAAGTTTTATTAATGTACTCATGCAAAAAAGTAGCCTCCGCCCTAAAATCATTAACACAAGGTAGGCTTCACTATGCCGTCGACAAGGAGAGATTATGGATAGACCCGCTAAAAGTATACTAGACATTTAAAGAGAAGGCCCTAACAACTTCTTAAATTCGTTGTGGACATAATTACAAGAGATTCATTTAAGTATTTACTCAAGCCATCCGTATTTTCTCTCTTTTTTTGCTATTCATTTATTAAATCTTCTCCTTTCGGATACTAACAATAGGTGTATCAAATCTTAAAGTAAGCTAACAAACAGTCATTTGACTGGTGCTGAGTTAAAGGGCCCTGCGAATTATTGCTGTGTTCCTGTGCACAGACGGTTTTCCTTTGCAGGTCATTTTTTTTGTTTATTTTATGTTGTACTGCAAGAATGTGGTCTTTGTGAATGTTTTGGTTGCGAATATACCATGGTGCCCTAGTAATAGGCCTTAAGATTTTAGATTGTGCGCGCTGATGTCAATTGTTGTTATCCGATTAATTTGATTTGGCGAAGAGATGCCTGGATGGACGCGAGCTCGAGGTGTACGTCACGTGGGTGGTCGAGGTCCCAGGCTCGTCTCCTTCGTCCACCTGTATCCAAGCCAGGGGAGCCACCATGGAGATGGTTAGCTCCTCCTCCTCTTCGTCCTCAGTCCTGGGTTCGAACACCTGCGGGGCCTCCCGCTGATCACTATGCTGGCATTCGATGATCTCGCCAAGGTCGGCCCGGAGTCGGTGTTGCCCGGAGGAGTGTGGCCAGCGGGTCTTTCTGGTGTCCCCAAGCCCCGCCATGGGCTGAATGGCGGTGGAGTCGTGCTGCGGGTGGACAGGACCGAATTGTGGCCTTGTCGCTCCCTCAACTCGGAGGGATCTTCAGGCTTTATGTTTTGGGTTTTCTTTGAAAGGTGCTTAAAAGTAAGCCTAGGACTACGTTCCTAACCTGCCTAGCGTGAGTGCGAAAATTAAACTATCTTTAACTAGCTTAGTCGGTACAATATTAATTAAATTAAAGGTAACTTCGTCGCCTGGTACTCCACTTACGTCTGACCTTGTAGTACAACTCTGCTACGTTGTTGAGTACGTGTTAATGGTCACTCACTCCAGCTATCCGCCTTTTACAACCGTCCACTGGCTGTAACCTTACGATGTTCGGTGAAAGAACTTCACCACGTGGAAGTTTTGCGTTAAATCCCTCACTGGCCTTGGACAGATGGTGAAGCCGGACTAGCACCTGTGATCCAAATTGAGGTCACCACTCGACTTTGCTCGTGGGATGCCATCGGGTTGGTTTCGGTTTTCGGCGATGCGGAAAGCTTTCTGGAGCCTTTTGGCTCGTTCTGTGGGGTCCAATGGCGAGGCATGCAGATCTAGAGCGACAGCATCGAAGATGACGCCAGGCAATCCGATGGGGTGGGAGATCTCGGGTAGTAACTGGTCCCATGTCCATGATCGTCTTGATAGAACGGTTTGCGCGCTCTGTCGGGTTCTGCTCAGGGAAGTACGGAGCGGTGTATTCCTGTTTAATTCTATTGCTCCTGCAGAATGCTCGAAAACTTCGGTGAACTGTGTGCTGTTGGTGAACTGTGTGCTGTTGTCGCATAACAATCTACGGTGTGCTCCAAAGCGAGAGAGCATCCTTTCATGGAATCCCAACTCCAGTGGGTGACAGTGGCCTTCTTTAACGGGATAAGCTCTGCCCACTTGGAGAATATATCGAAGAAAACGAGGAGCATTGCGTTTCCCCGTCGGGTCCGGGGGAGGGGTCCAACATAATCGGCTCCGACGAGCCGAACATTTTGCTCGCTGGTTTGCGCTGGCTGACTTTGTTAGCAGGTCATGCAGCTGGTGGCATGTCGCACTACGTCCTGATAAAGTCTGGGCCAGAAGTACCGCTGAGCGATCCTTCGGAGGGTCTTCCGGATGTCCAGGTGACCAGCAGAGGGTTGGTCGTGGCATTCCTCAAGCCCGCGTTGACGTTGTTATCGAGGCACGCGGTCCTATTTGTTTGTAAAGTAATCTGGAAATTTCTCGGGGCTCTTTAGGAACTGCTCTTGCATCTTTTGCATAATAGCACTAACACTAATTTGCAGTAGCACCTCAGTTCCGAGAGAAACTGGAGCATTCCGAGAGGTTGCCGGGAGAGGACGTCGGCGACAAGGTTGTATTTACCCTTCCGGTAAAGTACGTGGAACTGGTACTGCTGGAGTTCCAGTGCCTACCGTGCTATACGTCCCGTGGTGCTGTTAATGGAGTTAAACCGCTTGAGGGCAAGGTGATCCGTGATCCGGTCGAACTTTTAGCCCTCCAGGTAATAGCGTAACTTCCGCGTGGCCCACACGATGTCGGGCACTCTTTTTCTTTTTTTTTTTTAATATTTTTAAATATTTATTATGCTTTTAACTATTTTTTAGCGAAAACACGGTATCGATTGGTTTAACGGTTTAGCGTACAGGATTTCATTTTCTAATTGAATGAGCTTGGGCACTTTGGTGGGGGGTGGGTCACCGATAACTATAAACTAAAGTCTACAGAAATTAAAACCGTATTAAAGCTCATTTTATATTTTTAAGGAAGCGCAGGGAAATGCAAGGCAGAGGGAGAGGGAGGCAGACGGAATCATTTGTTGACAATTTGTATGAAAATGCAGAGAGAGATAGCAATATGCAGGCAGAAAACGTATGATGCTTATAGAGGCACTTAAATTCGATAAAAGATCGATTTTTTGTTTAGTTTCTTTGTTTAGAAGATAGCTAGAGCTTTGGTGAAACCATCAAAGCAATCGTTAAGGCAAATCTTCCTAGCCAGATTAGAAGTCCTATTCTAGAAAATGCTTTCATTGAACAAACCGAGCTAAACGGGAATGTTCAATACAGGAATATACAATATGCTGGATAATGCAAGTCCAGACGCATCTATAAAATATTATTGATGGAAGCTCCAGTCAACAGAAAGCCGATTTAAGCCGTTATATTTATCTCCGATAGAAAATCGAATGCTAGTTCATTTGCACCTAGACTGGGATTTTTAAATGGCTCTGCCCACAAACACAGTTACACTTGGAGAGGTCCAAACTCAAATCAAAAATTTTAAAGCCCAACAAATGCAGGCGAGGATCTTCTGGACAATGGGATTTAGCAAGGTCTCTTTATGTTAGCATGGTTTCTTAATAAATTACATAAATTAAATAAACATTAATTAATATACTAGTTTTTGTTTTAAGCATAATCTTCTTAGTTTAGCACTATAGAGCATCCACCCTAAATTTTCCAGCTTTAAACTTGGAGCTAATACCTTTTTTTTGAGATAAGAAAATTTCGGTAAAGTTGCGGAGAAAAGAGTAAGAACAATTTTGTGCTATTAAAGTCAGTACTAACACAAGAAGTAAGTGGTATACAGAGTCAAATGCTTTACTTGAGTCAGTGTATGTAAGGTCTGTTTGAGCTCTTTATCACAAATGTAGCAAGCTCAAAAAGGTTAGTGATTGTGGATCTACGTTTAATAAATCCGTGTTGATTTGGAGAAATTATTGATCTACAAAGGTGATGCAAATGAGGGGTAATGGTTTTTCAAAAAGCTTAGGAATAGGTGACAACTTAGATATACCTCTATAGTTACTGGCTTCTGTATAGAGGAATAAAAAATGATTCCTTCCAAATATTTGGAAATTGGAAAGGTAAACTAAACCCTTAAGGCACCTGTACTGCCTCTTTCAACACTGTCTTTTTCAACTTTTTCATTACTATCTTTTTCAACAGTGTCTCTTTCAACTAATTTATTACTGCCTCTTTCAACGTTGTCTCTTTCTGCTATTTCATTACTGTCTCTTTCAACAGTGTTCCTTTCAACTATTAAATGTCTCTTTCAACAGTTTCTCTTTAACCTTTTTCGTTATTAAAATCCTTATCACAACTTTGAAACTCAACTAGTATTTGCCCATTTGGCATTTTTCTTATGTTATGATGAGCATATTTATATTTTCTATTATTTTTCAAAGACCTGAGCCCTCTAACAATTCAGTTCACTTTGGACTTAACTTTGTTTGATGTCTCTCTTCATTTTTAAACATCTCCAACTCTGCATCCAACAACTTTAGCCTTGTTTTTATCAAATTACATATAACTGCTGCATCTGAAATATTTCGACCTGCTCTTGCTCTCACTTCTGCCAAGTCGACCTCTTCTACCAAATCGCAGGGTGGAGGCAACGCCAACGGGTGGGCAACTTTGCTGATAAACAATTCTAAGGGGCTAGCCTTTGTCACTCAACTAACCGTACAGTTGAAAGCTAATTGAACTTCTCCTAATGCATCTTACCAAGGTCGATTGCTAGTTTCAACGGCACTTAATAAGTTTTTGAAGGTGATCAGAATGCGTTCCACTTGTCCTTTTGCTCTACTTGTACCTGTCGCAATCAAATGCTAATTAATTATGCTAATTATTGTTGTGAACAAAAATCACAAAATCTGGGGCTGGCGAAACATCTGCCCTGATCCGCTATCATGCGATTTGGTACTCCAAACAGAGAAATAGCAGACGTGACAGCATTTATGCAATTTTCAGCATCAATTTTAAGCGTGTGGGTTAAATAAACAAATTTAGTAAAAGCGTTCACCTGAACAATGACATACTCTTTCTGATGAGACTTGCCACTCAACTTTCCAATTATGTCGATGTGAATGGTGTGCCAAGGTGTATTTACTTTTGGTATTGGATGAAGACTTACTTGAACTTTACCCGAAGAAGACTTGGACATTTTACACGTAATGCAGTTCTCAACAAACTTCCGAATAGCCTCCAAAAGAACTGGGCATGGCTCTTCAAAAACCGACGTGCGACCACAACACGTGCGACGGTTGCCATCGAAGGAAAAGAGTCACCGTACACAGCATCCAAACGCTCTTTGTTTTCGCTGCGCGATTTTCCTTCCAAAAACAAGAATCGAATCACAGACCGATATTGTTCTTTCTCCATTTTTCTCCGCGAACATGTCCAATCCAACACGCAGTCAAAACAAAACTACGAGTCCGATACGTCTGAAATTTCGAGCCGTCCACGAGAATGTACTAAATGATAGTACATTTTTCTTGCGATAGTAACGCCTAAGGGCGGTGAGGCTAAGTACTTATCGGACTGCCCTCGTATACTTGAACATATCGAACCAGTAATAGTCGTAGGCCTTATCTAAAGTCTTCTCCCATCCCAAATGCATGATGGACTCCTGGATCTGATTTATTTCGGACCATCCAAATGGTCGATGAACAATTGGTAAAGATCGAATTCTATCATTACGCTGAATTTTTCGATATAAAATTCCTGCTCTCAACTCGTATTTTTTGGCAATGTCCACAGCAAGAGAATTTTCTTTCAATTTATTTACAATATTAACTATTTCAGAATATTGACGCTGTTCGGCACAAAATATTCAATGACTTGAGACTTGTTGTTCCCCGAGAACTTGCATCGATACGCAACACAATAGGATGGTTCGGATCAAAAATTACTAAGACTGGCTTTTGCGTAAGGAAAGAAATACCTTTTTGTGTAATTTCTTCATGTTCCGATCTCCAAACAAATTTATTCTTCTCCGAAGCTAAAAGATATAACGGTTTCATAAAACAGGAAAATCCTTGCATAAATTGCTTGGAATAAGACGCTAATCCAATAAATTGACGAAAAGCAGAGACTGACTGAGGGGGTGCCAAGGTAGTTAACGCTATAACTATAAGCGAATTTGGGCGGATTTCAACTGCACCTACCTCATATCCCAGATATTAAAATGTTTACTTGAGAAAATAACATTTTTTTATATTAAATGAGAATCCAGCATTCGTGAGACGAGCAAGAGTAATTTGCAACCATTCCAAAGCTTCACTTTTTTTGCAGCAGCCACCATGGATGACGTCATCCAGATAAACGGCAATAAACGTAATGTTGAAATAAGTCTTCTGGTGAAATTCCCGAGAATATAACCTTACACTCATACCAACATCCACACACTCTTAGTGTGCGCCGACATATATTTAAATAACTCAATAAAAATTGTTTTGATACAACCCACTGATTGGATTAATCAAAAGAAAATACGAAATCGGAGCGCAGAAAAAAAAACACTATGAAAGTCAAAGACGAATACATATCTAAATTGTCAGCTATTCCCAAGATTTTTTAAAAAATTATTACTTACTACATTTCTACATGATTACATTACTGCATTTGCAGCACATTTTGGAGCTCACTTCATTTATGATGAGTCAGTTATCTGAGTGACTGGACACAAAGGGTCGTTTTTAAGAATTCCCTTTCTAAAATTCTTCCTGTTACCACCGTGGTCCAAAAAGAAGCCATCTGGGTCTGGTTATTATTTATTAAGAACGTTCCTCAGTTATACTGCATACTTAAATTGCGATGTTTAATAATGCCTGCCATTTTAAATAACTTTTAAAACTAGTGCAGGGATAATTTACTAAACTTAAACTTAGATGCTGATGACTTTTTATCGTGTCAATCCGAAATTAGTGACTTACATGTGCAGTGATAGCTTTTTGGATACTGCGTGCCTAGATACTGAAACTCTGTGCATACCTGTGCAAAAATTGTGTACCTTATATTTGGAAACTTCTCACTTCCCATATATATGGAAGGAGTCATTTGTTGTTCTCCTTCATAAGAAAGAATATAAATAGAATACAAGTAATTACAGAGGATATATAAATTGTTTAGAAAACGTTGCAAAATATTTGCAGTCAATTCTATCTTCATGTCAACATTTATACTGCGTAGATCTACGACGACAATCCTCTTGGCGCTAAAGTCTTTTGTAATAAATGGCTTTAGAAAAAATTACCGAATTGCTTCGTTTCATTTAGTGAATCTCTCCCTTGGGTTTCCATATAATTTTCTAACATGGATCTTAAATTATCTATGTGGTAGGACTCTACGAGCCTCTTTAAAAGCTCTATCTCTAATTTTATCCGAGTTACTTCAGCCGTCCCATAAGGAAGCTACAGTGGCCCACTTCTTTTTACATTAAATACTAACAATCTTTCCTAGTCTTGACAAAGTCATCCTCTAGTGAACTTCTCCTAATTAATCTACGATCCTTATCAAACCGTCGATGGTTGGCACTACTTTTATTCAAAATAATATTTACGGGGATATGAACAGTCACGAGTTACTGGGTCGCCTAAACTTCTCTATGCTTAATAGAATTACCAGGAACTATATTCCTCTTACTTTAAATCTTTGTAGACCTAACTATGATATGCATGAACCAATTAGAGTACTGTGTAATGACTATAATAGACTATACCATGTTATTTCTACTACCGACTCTTTGCCAATCATAAAAGCATTAATTTTATCTTGCTTAACTTAATTAGTATTATTTTATTTCGAATATTCTATATCTTAGTGTTTTTATTTACTGATGTACTAACATCCGATTTTGGAGTATGGCTACTCATCATTCGGTGTCTCAACTTTGCTATCATGGGCAGTTGAGACTTTCCCACTAACGAGATTGATCAGTACTTAATTTATTATTTTTTCCTAGCGTGGAAGATGCGCGCCTCTCTAAGACATGTAGATTTGGACGCAACATTTCTCTTTTCAGAAAGGTTGTCGGTTCGTTCCACCAAATTCATATTGGGTGATTGCCCAAGACCGAAGGACAACGCCAGGGTTGGGTAGTTCTGGTTTATTTGTCTCCTTAACTATACTGATAATGCTGTTGCTGCTTCTTGTCGCTGCCATCTGCGGGGCTAATTGTGCTATAGTTGTAAAATTTTAATATTACCATGAATTAATAAGACCCTTACTCCGGAAGTTATACATTGAGTATAAGAAAATACGAACTTACCATGTTTTCGTATGTTGAAGGACATCTATTAGAGATTGCAGCTGGCTCCGAAAATTATCACTTACAGTACATTTAGATTTAGATGAGCCTCGAGGATAACTTGAATTAACAAATTGCGGATCCTAAAAAAGAGATGTTTATAATAACCATCGTCTTAATTTAATAAACATTTTTAGAAATACAAAGCAGTAATTAAAATTATATTAGGAAAAGCTACCAAACATAATGTTTTTCCTCTGCACTATGGCTTTTTTAAACACACAACTTTTTGTTTCTATTTTACCTTTTTTTTATTTTGTTCTACAAAAAAATTGAGATCACCAAAACACAAAGGCCGAAAAGTGCAACCTGGCGCGTATTTATTTAAAATCTAAATTTCTAAATTATGTTGAACATTTACAATTATTCAGCATTTATCAAGCATTAAATTCTTTGTCAAGACCAGCGTTTTTTTTAACTCTATTTTTCAGATCAATCAAAAGAGCGATTACACTAAATTTTATATTGAATTATGTAGTATAAAGAGCAGCAAATATTCAATTTTTAATTTAATAAACATTTTAAGAAATACAAAGCAGTAATTAAAATTATATTAGGAAAAGCTACCAAACATAATGTTTTTCCTCTGCACTATGGCTTTTTTAAACACACAACTTTTTGTTTCTATTTTACCTTTTTTTTATTTTGTTCTACAAAAAAATTGAGATCACCAAAACACAAAGGCCGAAAAGTGCAACCTGGCGCGTATTTATTTAAAATCTAAATTTCTAAATTATGTTGAACATTTACAATTATTCAGCATTTATCAAGCATTAAATTCTTTGTCAAGACCAGCGTTTTTTTTAACTCTATTTTTCAGATCAATCAAAAGAGCGATTACACTAAATTTTATATTGAATTATGTAGTATAAAGAGCAGCAAATATTCAATTTTAAATGAAACTAAATGAAACTATGTAATGTAAATCAAAGAAACGAGTGCTGCCGTATGCGGCGTCAATATCATGCCAATATGTCCTGTCCTTTATGCCGAACATCATAAAGAGATAGGAATCATATATAAAAGCTTATATACCTTATATAATATAAAAATATTTTTTGTATAAAACGTTCCCGTATGCACAAAAAAAATTATAAATAGGATCTTTCAGATACACGAAATTACACGAAGTACGAAGTATTTTTACGTTTTCAGTTGACCTGCTCATATAGGGAGTTATCACCGCATGGTTCTTCCAAAAAGATGCCTTTAAAGGAAAAAGCTAACCCTTAAAAACTATTCAACAGTTTTTCACAAATTTTTGAACAAACATTGTCAAGAAACAAGTCTGTTCACTCTTGATGAGAAATATACCACAGGACTGGAAGGACTTGAGAACTCTACCAATCAGCGAGTTCAACACCACAAAGCCTCCACATTAAATGATGACGAAAGTGCGTGAGACTAAACAAGAGAGAACGCTATAGTCGAGTGCCTCGACTATTAGATACCCGTCACTCAGCTAAACAACTTAATATAAATATGCCTTCTTTGCCGGGCAATTGCAACCGTGTACAATGTAAATACATACATATGTATATGCTTACATACATACACACATACGCCATTGTTTGACTCAGACCTCCAATTTGGCTAACTTGACTTGATTTGCATAGTTCTTGGGATATAGTTCGGTATTGACAAATGAAAACCATCGCAATTTCCTTTAATAGAAATCCTTATCGAGAATTAACGTTGACTCTGTTGAGCACCTTGGTCTGCTGTTCCAAACTCATCCGTTAGATGGCGCTATTGTGCCATGAAAGGCGGAAATGTAGGCGCTAGCCAGGCTTAAGCGTTTAACGGGTTTTTGGGCGTTAGAGTGGGCGTGGCAAACTTTTATTAGGCCAATCGATAAGTATTAACGAAACAAATACATATCAATAAAAATTTTCATAATAGCATCAAAACTTAGGCCACAGCTTGTGGCTTGTGGGCGTCAGAGGGGGCGTGGCACCGTTTTAAAACAAACTTGCGCTGCCTAGGAACTCCTAAAATCTACATGCAATATGCCAATCTTCTAGCTTTTATAGTTTCCGAGATCTCAGCGTTTATACGGACAGACAGACGGACACACAGACCGACAGACGGACATGGCTAGATCGACTCGGCTAGTGATCCTGAACAAGAATATATATACTTTATAGGGTGGGAAACGCTTCCTTCTACCTGTTACATACTTTTGCACGAATACAATATACCCCTTTACTCTACGAGTAACGGGTATAATTAGTTACGTAAATTTGTTAAAGAATTCGATGAAGAGAAGTAGAATTTATGGTAAACTGAGCTTAGACAATAATCCATCAACCACTGTTCTAGTTTCAACGACATTGAGTGGATATATTAGGTGAAGTGATTCGCGATAATTACCAGTCAAAACTTTTATTACGTTGAGTAAATATAATACTAGACTCCACTTAAATTTAAACAAGCTGTCCAAGCTTTAGGAAACTTCCAAAACTCTGGAGAAAATGATAAAACTAAAATTTATTTTAATTTTAAAAAACTTTTCAAATCATTATGACATTCTTATAGGAAGAAACATTTTTAAAGAATCATCAGCAAAAATTGATTTTTTAAATAATTAAGAATTCCCTATGGTAAATATAACGGAGGGAAGTAATCAAACCTTTTCTAATGTTAAATAATCCATCTGGGTCCTTTACTTTTCACATTATTTATTAACGATCTTCCCTCTATTATAAGTCATTCTCGCGAACTTATGTACGCAGATGATGTTAAGTTGTGCCTGCAGTATAAGGACATTTCCTGCCATTTAGACTTGCAATCTGATTTAGATAATTTTCAAACCTGGTGCCAGATAATTTACTAAATTTAAACGCATCCAAGTGCAAGCTGATGACTTTTTATCGGGTCAATCCGATATACGCGACTTACACATTAAGTGGCAGCTCTTTGGATAGAATAACTCTTGTAAACGATCTTGGCGTTTTCTTGGACCCTAAACTAAAATTATCAAACCACATTTCGACCGCGGTTAATAAAGCCAGAGGAGTGCTGGGATTTTTTAAAAGGTGGTCAAAAGAATTCGATGATCCTTATTTAACTAAAACTTTATTAGTCCGTCCGATTCTGGAGTATGGGTCTACTTCTTATTTTTATGTATGTTTGTTCTTAAAAGTCGCCGCTCGAATTAGTTAACGATAATTTACATACAAATTAAATTTATTTGTTGATAATTTTTTATAAAAAAATTGATTATTTATTTTTATTTTGATGTTCACCTTTTATTTTATTCAATTCAGTTTTAAAAGTCACTTATCATATAATTAGATTTAAGCTTTGATTTTCGCGACCGATCGAGTCGTCTCCAAAAAAGAACTGACCTTCGTTTGATAAAATATTAATCATGAAACCTCGGCTTAAGAGAATCTCGCTCAGAAGAGATTAAAAGAGACTAGGCAATGTTAAGAGAGTAGGACAATTGGCTGATGAAATAATAGGTTCTAGATTCTTCAATGAATTAGCATTAAATAAAACCGATTCACTTTACGCTGAAAAAAGTAATTGCAGCTCGAAAACCGAGCGTTCCGCGGTGAAATATCCGTCAATAGTGAATTAAATAATATCCAGTTGTAATTTTTAAACCAAGTGGAAAGAATGAAAGAAAATATAATAAATCAAATCGAAATAAAACATTCCACGATCGATATCCAAATTCCATTTCGAACGGATATAAGAGGAGAAATTACTACAATTCATGACAGACCAGTTTACAGCAAACAGTATCTCTACGCTCTGTCTGTCTCAGATTTTATTAATAGGGAAATAAGCCGAATGCTATCGGAACAAATAATAAGGCCAAGTAGAAGCCCATACAACTCACCCGTCTTAGTGGTCCCGAAAAAGGGACAAAAAAAAAAGTCGGAAGCCCTAAGTTAAGATTAGTAATTGACTATAAAAAACTTAACGAGAATACCGTTCCAGATAGATATCCGATGCAGAATCCATCAGTGATCTTAGCAAATTTAGGGAAGGCAAAAGTATTTTCAACAATCGACTTAGAGTCCTGTTTTCTTCAAATCTTGATGAAAGACTCCGACATTGAAAAAACGGCATTTTCCATAAATAATGGGAAGTGCGAATTTTTAAGAATGCCATTTGGCCTTACAAATTCTCCTCGAATTTTTCAGAGAGCTATGGACGACATATTAAGGGAACAAGTCGGGAAAATTTGTCACGTCTATATGGACGATATAATTATATTCTCCGACTCAATTCAACAGCATTATCAAGACTTGCTGAAAATAATAAATATTTTATTCAAAGCAAACATTAAAGTTTCTCTAGAAAAATCCAAATTCTTCATGAAAGAAACCAGTTTCTTAGGGTACGTAGTATCCTACAATATCATTAAAACAGACCCCGAAAAAATTTCAAAAATACTTAAATATCCGCAACCTAAAAATATTAAAGAACTCAGAAGCTTCCTTGGATTAACAGGTTATTATAGAAAGTTTGTAAAGAACTACGCACTAATAGCGAAACCTCTTACCAAATATTTAGGAGGGAACAATGGTAAAATATCCAAAACAATGTCTAAAAAAACTTTCATACAGCTGGATGAACCTGCTGTAAAAGCTTTTAACGAGCTAAAACAAAATCTAGTAGCTCAAATAGAATTAACTCAACCAGATTATAACAAGAAATTCACATTGACTACAGACGCTTCAGATTTTGCTATTGGCGCAGTCCTTTCACAAGAAGAATAACTTTTATTTCAAAAACTTTATCGAAAACAGAGCAAGTTTACGCAATAAACAAGAAGGAATTATTAGCCATAGTCTGGGGATTAAAAAACCTTCGAAATTATCTCTACGGGGTAGTTGGAATAGAAATCCAAACTGACCACCAGTCATTATCCTTCACGGTCTCAGACAAAAACCCTAACATAGAAATGAAGCAATGGTACTCATTTATTGAAAGTTACTGTAATAAAATTATTTACAAACCAGGAACTTCAAAAACCTCTTAAGGAAAATTTCATAAACAAGTTTTTGTTTACAAGAACATTCGTTCTAGACATAGAAAAAGATGAAGACAAAACAATCATTATTGAGAAAATTCATTGCCGTGCCCATAGAGGACTGGACGAAAACTAGAAACAAATGACGAGACTTTACTACTGGCCGAAATTATTTTTAAAACTTAAAGAATATATTAAGAACTGTACAATTTGCAACGAAAACAAATACTGTAGACACCCTGCAGAAATTCCGATTGGGGAAGCCCCTATACCATCAAAGGAGGGAGAAAATCTACACTTAGACATTTTTTACGCTGATAAAAAAATATTTTTAACTTGCATTGACGCGTACTCCAAATTTGTAGTAGTAAAAGAAATTGAGAATAAATGAAATATTGAAAACAAGGTCTTAGAAATTTTACAACAATACCCACTGGCCAACGAGCCAAGTTTCACTTCGGCACAATTTAGAGCATTTATAAAAACATGAAAAAGTCCCTGAAATACTTAAGGTAGCGCAATCAAAAATGCTTAAATCACATAACCAAAACAAAAAAGCAAAAGAATATCATGTAGGACAAATAATATATGAAAAAAAGTACGGGAACGAAATTAATTAAAACCAAGATACAAAAAACGGGTAGTTAAAGAAAACAAAGCTAATAAAGTAATAATAAATAATAGAAATAGAATTATCCACAAAGAAAATACTAAATATTAAAATATTTTTAACTTACAGATAATAATATAATATATATAGTTTTGATACTCGCATCAACTAATTCTGAGATAAACGGCTATTCAAACCACGACTTTTTCATCTACAAAGACAACAAGGACATCCTGACTTATGATTCATATGCAGAACTTTTTCATATCACTAATATAAGCTTTTACAAAGAAATTATTAAGGAAGAATCAGAAAGATTAGAAGAATTCAGAAATGATCAGTTCCACTGGGAGTTGACTTACAACCTAAAAACCATGGACTTGCTTCACTAAAGAAGCATTAACGAATTAGGCACCATTTTAAAATGGATAACTGGAACACCGGAACAACAATTCAAGAAAAAATTAACGATTTAATTGAAAATAATAATAAGCAACAGATAATAAATTCCAAATTGTTTGACGAAGTTAAGAAATTAAAATTCAGTTTTCACCCACCAAGAAATACCTTTAAGAAAACACCGCTTACGCCTAATAACTTTTGATTTACAAAACTTAATTGACACAATTACTTTAGCAAAAATCGAAGTTTTTAACACAAAAATACTAAACCATGACGATCTTCAAGAAATTTATAAACATGAAGAAAAACCTGTCATGATCACAGATCTAATGGATATTTCCGAATTTAAAATTGCACTACACAAAAAAATATTTGTAATTTATATTCGGTATCCAGTCATTCGAAATCGATGCGATACATATTTCGCCAGGGCTATCTCTCAAAATGATGGCAAATTAGTTTTAAGCAACCAAGTTGCAAAATTCAACAACACATTTTACGAAATTTATAATTTTAAAAAGGAATTATTCAACAACTATTGTACTCTAAATAAAAACCAATCATGTTTTACTCGTTTATTGAATGGAGAAAAATCCTACTGCATTAAAATAAAAGAAAAAACTAAACAAATCGATGTTATACAAGACGGTGCAGTGCTGATAAGCGGAAATAATATTGTAAACGACACCTATTTAAAAGGAACATATTTAATTATATTTAATGGCACTACCGTAATAAACAATATATCCTTCACAAACATAGATAATAAGATGCTCGAATTTATTACAGCCCACAATTACATTAATTTTCAAATATCCGAATATATATATTTCCGTAATAAACAATATACCCTACACAAACATAGATAATAAGATGCTCGAATTTATTACAGCCCACAATTACATTAATTTTGAAATATCCGAATATATATTATCCAATAATTCGGAACTATCATTTGAAGATTTCAAAATTCTAAACCCATTTGTTCAAATCAGAAAAACAAAAATAGCCCTAAAACTTATTGTAATATCAATAGTTTTAGTATATATAATTTTATTGTCAATCTTTAAAATCAAAAAATATCTGTTAGTCATCAAACCACGGCTAAAAAATATTATAAAAAATAACAATATTCAAAATAATTCCCAAGAATGTTGTAGCAGATTCAGCAGCTCAACTAAACGCCATCTCAGCAACGTCATTTGAATCGGGACGCTTCAATTTAGAAGGGGGAGTGTTATCCAACCCATGAATATTCTTATCTTATGAGTTTCATAAACAAATTTTCAATCGTAGCAACCGCTGAAAAATCTAAGCTTCGCTAGCAAAATCTCCCCTCACTCAAACCTGCCACATTCGGGCTATTATAAACAAATGAACCTTTCCAATCTTAGCAACCGCTGGAAATTTTAGCTTCGTTAAGAGAATCTCCCCTCACTCAAACCGAGCCCTGTGAGAACCACATCAGGCCTACTGTCAACAAATGACCCCAGTCCAAAGCTTCCAAATTTTCCACTTAGGGTCCGATCTAGTCCGAGCCAGTTGCTAACCAAATTTTTGTCAAATAATCAATTTATTGAGTTTCAATTACTTCTCAATTATTTCAACAGCCAATTGTCCTACTCTCTTAACTTTGCCTAATCTCTTTTAATCTCTTCTGAGCAAGATTCTCTTAAGCCGAGGTTTCATGATTAATATTTTATCAAATGAAGGGCAGTTCTTTTTTGGAGACGACTCGATCGGTCGCGAAAATCAAAGCTTAAATCTAATTATATGACAAGTGACTTTTAAAACTGAATTGAATAAAATAAAAGGTGAACATCAAAATAAAAATAAATAATCAATTTTTTTATAAAAAATTATCAACAAATAAATTTAATTTGTATGTAAATTATCGTTAACTAATTCGAGCGGCGACTTTTAAGAACAAACATACATAAAAATAAGAAGTAGATCATGAAATAAAATCATTAAACAAATTACACTGCGAACCTTAAAAAAATAAATCAACCAAAGGTCATGAAACACAACATTCAAAATAAGTGTAAAGAAAACATAAGCCAAACAGCCGCTCTTGTTTCTGTCCCCAACCCTAAAATTCAATCGTCGGTAGGGTATGCAGGCACCATCCGCTCGCAGAACAACAACCAAAGCTGATTTGGTTTGAAGTTTTCTGAACCACTTAAAAGGAGTCGGTGTTTTTTGTGACACCGGCTGCGATTTGCCCTGTTCGTATCTCAGTAAATTGATTTCTATTTATTGGAATACATGCATATAAGAAAAACATTTTACTGCTACCCCTGATATTAAAATGAAATTTATGCTGAAATATTAAAAAATATACTTCATTAGGGAAATGGTGAATACGCCCATACTGTTAGGGTACCAAGTCTGACAAAAGACAAAAATGCCTTGCTGCATCGAAATGAAATTATCGCACACATGCACCCCTGTATGAAAATGCATGAACACGCTTACATATGAGAATGCATGAACACGCATACATACAAAGCCCAATTTAAGCGCAGAACAACCTTCTTCTGCGCGTCTCTGCGACTGAACGACCGAACTCGCGCAATGAGCGCGCGAGCGTCAAAATGAGAATAAGAATGGGAGCGAAAAAACCCGAAGGAACACGAAGTGTCCGGGGCCTGCCGCTAACAGCTGTGGGGCCTCCCGCAAAGATTTTTGAGTGTCCATATTGCTTGTATGAAATGACCAGTCTATATGTTGTATGGTTAGTGGTACAATGAAGCATTTAAAAAATTCAAAACTTTAATAAGTAACGATCCAATTCTAATATATCCAGATTTTAAAAAGAAATTCGATGTAATTGCAGATGCAAGCAGTTATGCATTAGGTGCTGTATTATCCCAAGAAGGTAAACCAATTTGTTTTGCCAGTAGAACATTAAATAAAAATAAGTTAAATTATGGTGCTATTAAAAAAAATGTTTAGCTATTGTTTGGCAACCAAGTATTTCCGCCAATTTTGAAGAAGTTTTAAAATATGCTTTGACCATAAACCGTTTGTTTGATTACATAACATAAAAGAAATTACAACGTTGGAAAAAACTTAGAGAGTTCGATTATGAAATAAAGTACATTAAAGGAAAAGAGAATCACGTAGCAGATGCTTTGTCAAGAATTACAAAAAAGGAATCTAAAGGCAATACAATTGAAGACTGCAGCAACGGTGCTTAGTACACAAGAAGATAATGGTGATTGCATACAAACTACCGAACGACCAGTAAACGTTTTTAATCACCAACTTATATTTGAATGGGAAGACACTAACAAGTACTCATTAACTTTAATAAAACTGTTAGTAAAATAATTTACAGTCACATGATTGAAACTTTGTCAACAGACCTAATTCATATGTGGACACAATTTGGTTATTTACATTGATAATGTTGAAGACATTGCTGTTTTTCATCAAGCCTATATGAAATGAATTAAACGAAATAAGTTAATGAAAACTTTAGTAATACTTCCCAACCATGGAGACTTTTATGAAAAATTATTAGAAACACATGAAAAAAAATACATCGAGGTATTAAAGACTTATGACGATTTAAAAGCAAAGTACTATTTCCCAGACATACAGAAACTTATTCCAAATAATTTTAATAAATGTGAATTTATTTAATTTATTAAATGTAAATTATGCAAAGCAAAACACAGAAAAGTTGACCTACCTTTTGAAAAAACTTCAGAAACCAAAAATATTCGCTATAAATATTGTTAGCGTACCACTTGAGCCGCTAAGCTGATGATAATGCCAGCACCAGCTTCGCCTGAGCAACCTTTTCTTATTTTACTAAACTCTTTGCGTAGGAGACAATTATGATGACTCTGTAGGAATGTAAGCAATGCAATGTATTTTTAACTAACAACCCCATACCACTTCTTTGCTATGGTGGCCCCTTTACTCTGAAAACTTGTATATAAAATAATAAAATCAGTACTAATACTAATAAAATCAGTACTCAAGCATCGCTGTGTCTTTGGCCCTCAAGGGTCAACTATTTCTATAAATAATAAATTAAAAAACAAACATTTTAGTGGACCAGATCATTGCATGAAGTTCTAAGTCAACTGGCGACTAATATCTGCACATACTTTTTTAGACAGATTCTCGATCAACTTGGCGATCGAATCATCTAGAGTTAAAGTTGTGAACATTTTGCTTAATAAATCTGATATTGAGCAGAATTCATAATGAAGGGTAATTTGCCTTGAATAATTTTCTGAGTATATGCCGAACAACTAGAAATTTTTTTTCAAGGAGTAACTCATCATCTTGGCGATATGGTACTACAATATAGGAAGTCAACTTGGCGATTCCAATAACACCAATATTTAAAAGTAGAAGAAGTCAACCCGGCGAATCTTCCAACTTACATCTATAACGAACTGTTTTACTTGGTCTGCTCGCCACGAGATTCGTAAGGCTAGGTCAAAAGATTTTGTGTTCGTCCCACCAAGTTTATATGACGTGACTGCCTGCAGATCAGTGAGAAGACACAGGATTCAAATGGTAACAGTGGGTTTAGTCTTAATGGTGTCCCGCGCTTATTCCACTGCCTACTGGTATTGCTCGTCCTATTGTTGACGCGTTGACCTGGTGACCACTGGCTCTTTCTCGTGTCTTGGGATGCTCGTAGTGATTCGCCTCCGCTCACTCGTCGACGCCTTGATTCGAAGGCGCTTGTCGCGCCTTGGACTCGCAGAGAGATCTGCCTTGCGGGATTAGGGGTCCCACTAGGGCTTCGCTCAGTTCGCGCTGACAGTAGAGGCTAACACCGGACGAACGTTACAACCAGCCTCACCCTATTGCTTGACGTCCGTGACGTTCCTGTGCTCCCCCAATGAGTTCCGCGCTGCGATCGTGATGTGTATGCTGTGTCCTCTGCTCCGCTTCTAGGACGACCGCCGTTCCGGGACTTTCGGAACCGCTGGGATCCTCCAGGACAAACGCCTCTTGAGTGCCCCAACGGTCGAATGTTCGCCCTTCCTGATAGCAGTGTGGTACTCTGGCTGTTTTTGGGACTCCGTCGGTAATCGCAGGGCTCTCCAGGACAAGGCCTCTTGAAACCTCAAATCCCTACTTACTCCCATCTAATGGCTGATGGTGAATAGTTCACGCTAAATGGTTTGTATGACCACTTTCGGATTGGGTTGATAAAATAATACTCAATTATTTCACAATAAGAATTTAGGCTTTATTTATGTCGACAGCTCGTGGTCTGGAGGAAGAGCGAGAGAGAGAAAAATCGAAATTAATCGTGAGACCAGACCATCTCAAAAAGGAATATCTTACATGATATTGAATATACCAAATTATTGTAATTAAACAAAGTTTCTGAATTAGGCAGAATGGCAATTTTAGAAATGGGTTTAACCAGGCGCGTACCAGCCCGTCCTTGCCTGGATAAACTTCAATTATCCGCGCCAAAGTCCAAGCGCCGGGGGTGTGTTTATATCGTTGATGATCGCCATATCCCCAGTAGCAATGTTCTTCCGCTCCGTTTTCCAATTAGGGCGCTTTTGAAGTGTAGTGAGGTACTCCTGATGCCAATTCCTCCAAAAGCATTATAGCATTGCCTGAACATTTTGCCAGTAATCCAGTCGTCTAACTGCTACGTGGCCAAGACCGCCCTCTGGAACTGATAAATAATCCAATCAGCAGGTGTTCGGGTGATAAGTAGGAAACCTCGATGTCTGACGTTGCGAAGAGTGTTCGTTAATTGACTTAATTTGAGCCAGAAGATGGAATGTGAAGATGAAATGTGAAGATGGAATTCCCGATGACACGACGCAGATTAATCTTTACGGAGCGAACAGCTGATTCGCAGTTTCCGCCCCTGTGGGGTGCGTGCAGTGGTATAAAACTCCATTTGATACCCTCGCTGGCCAACGCTTGGGTTACTTGAGTGTTATGTTGCTGCGACAGGATGAGCTTATACATATCGGCTAAAACCGTCTTTGCTCCCACAATGTTGCGACCGTTGTCGCTGAAGATGTAGTTACACTTTCCTCGACGGGAGATAAAACGACGAAGTGCAGCGAGATATGTCTTCGTGCTGAGATCTGTAGCCAACTCCAAGTGAATTGCGGAGATCACTAGGCAGACGAATAGACAAATTAATCCCTTTTCTTTTCGTGGATTCCGTCCTTTGTGCACATGGAGTAGGAGCGGTCCGGCATAGTCGCACCCAGTATTTTCAAATAGGTATGCTTGACGTACCCCGATAATAGCGAGGTTGAGAGGCGCCCACCTACACGAAGCAGGCCGTTTTTGCAAACCAGTAAGAGTGTTCGAAGTGTTGACGAATTTGCCACAGCTGTTCCCCTTTGCAACAGGTGTAGATCAGATAAGAAGCTTCCTTGAGCCTGCCTTAAACAATAGTGTGATGTTTGACGGAATCCATTTCTTTATTCTTCGATGCATAACGCGTAAAAAATAAGCAGTGCAGTGAATCAGTTTGGTCCAGAAAGAAAATCGAAGCGAAAAACACTCAATCGGGGACGCTTCAGGTTCAGATTCAATACGGCTGGATAGTGAAGAGGATTTCAGCCCATCCATTCTGGGCATGTCCAAAGTAGTGTTGGGATTGTTGTCACTACGCAGCTTTGAATCAAGCAGATCGTTGAGATGTAGCTAATGTGGACCCTTCCACCACAGCTCATAGCTCACGAGATTGGCTGCTAGCATTCCTCTCGATGCGCAATCGCCGGGGTATCCTTTGAGCCAAAGTGATGCCATGCGCTGCGTGGTATGACATCCAGGATCTCCGAAGTACGGTTGGCGATAAAGGTCTTCAGCTTTGATAAGGTGTGCGACAGCCACGAAAGGACAATCGTGGAATCGCACCAAGCATGCACGATTATATCCTTGTGATGCAAGCCTTCTTTAACAGCTCAGAGTTCAAGCCGAGGAAGACTTTTTTGCTTTAGTGGCGCGTGTTTTAGCTGCCATAAGTGACACCAAGCAGGTGCCGTCTGCGTTGATAACACGGCTGTATACGACAGCGGCATATGCCTTTATAGATGCATCTGAAAATCAATGTAATTCGATTATTCCCGATTCGTTGTGTACATAACGTGGAATCCTTAGGTTTTCTATGTAGTTGGTATCATCACGGCAGGCCTGCCACCACTCAGTCAGCTTCGGTGGGAGTTTTAATTCCCAGTCCAGGACACGTAGCCAGAGTTCTTGGAAAAGGATCTTGAACTGTACTACCATAGGCGCCAGAATACCTAGAGGATCAAAAATTCGTGAGACATCTGACTTTGTATAACAGGACGTCGTCTTGGGCATTCCTAAAACTTTAACCGCACTGGTTATTTGGAGCTTGTATTGCCGGGCGTGGCTGATGACGCTGCTGTTAGACACCCATTTGCTAAGCTTACGCCTAGCCTTGGACATCAGTTTGAGGGCCGGTGAGGACATCGTCTACGTAAAAGTCCTCAAGCACAATTTTGTAGGCTTTGGGAAACTCATCCTGGTGGCCTCGCGCTAGTTGTTCCAGTACTCTGACAGCAAGAAACCGTGCACAGCTAGTTCCATAGGTGACTGTAAAGAGTTGAAAGTGTTGAAGAGGATCATTCGGAGCATCTATCCATACGATCCGTTAAAAGTTGCGGTGCTTACGGGCAACCCTGATCTGGCGAAACATTTGTACTATGTCCGCCGAAAACACAACCTCGTGCATTCCAAAGCAAAAGCATACATGAAAAAGGTTACGTTGAATGCTGCGTGCGAAGTGTAAGACGTCATTTTGGGCGTGTCCGTTTACGTCTTCAAATGACCCGTCAAATACCACGGGCAGCTTCTTTCCTAGAACTGGGTGGTGTGGCATGAAAACCATTTGGCTGATGTATTGCATTCTTTAGGGGCCAGCTTACGCATATGACCTGGGCTTAGATATTCGTTCATAAATTTTGAATATTGCTTGCGTAGCTCCATATCACGCTGCAGGCGACGTTCTACAGCATATAAGCGTGAGACTGCGTTTGAAAGGCAATTCAACGATGTATTTACCGTCTGGGTCTCGGGAACGTGTGGACAGAAAGTGCACCGTAGGATCACAGTGGAAGAGCCGTACAAACGGACCGGGCCAGAGCAATGCACAAATTACCAGGAATACGGTCATACCAGGGATTACTGCACCCTCAGGTCAGTATGTGTAGCTTGTGGAAACTGCCACGGCTCCGAACCCTGCCTTGCCAACAAGGAAGGCTCTCTCACTAAAAAGTGTGTAAACTGCCAAGGAAACCACACAGCAAACTACAGAGGCTGCCCAGTCTACAAGGTGATGAAAAGTCGGATGCAACGAGCAACAACGGCACGCCCCCTGAACACACAAAACACTTACATGAGATCACAAACGACACCGGAAGTTTTCTTCGGAAAGTCAGCCAGATCATCATTTGGCCATTCAATTACCACCAACGGAATGTCTTACGCCAGTGCTCTAAGATCAGGCACAGCTCACATAGAGCCAAAAATTGATAGCATCCAGCAGGCCATGGGACAGCCACAAAGTAACATGGAATATATAATGATTACTTTGCAACAAAATATGATGGAATTTATGTCCTTCATGAAAACCACAATGCAGGCTGACGTCGCATAAAACCAACTGGCTGAAGTTCAAAATGTACGTAAGTTCCCACATTGAACTAACTCCACAGCTCAACATCAAGGAGGACATCGACTGCTATGCCGATGCACTGGAGTCTGTACTCGTCGCAGCAGCCAAAATATCAACACCGCAAGGGAGGGATGGGCACACACACCAACACAAAACTAACCTTGAAATCGAACAGCTTGTTCTGGAGAAAAGACGTTTATGACGTGCTTGGCAAACCAGCAGATCGCCATCCTCCAAACAAAGTCTTAAGGAAGCTGGTCGCAGACTTACCAGGGCTCTAAGGCAAAAAGAAGAAAAAGCACAACGCCAGTACATTGAGAAACTATCACCCACTAGCACTAAGCATCCCCTGTGGAGGGCCCACCGAAATCTAAGTGCGCCGGCCGAAATAGTAATTCCCATAAGAGACTCTTCAGGCAGCTGAGCCAGAAGCGACAAAGAGAGAGCTTGTACATTTGCATTACACCTTCGAAATGTTTTTCAGCCAAACCCTGAAACTAATTCATTCGCACTACCGTCGCCGTCAATTCGCCGTCAACCAAATGAAGTTGCAAAAGTAATCAGCGAGCAATTAAAACCAAAAAAGGCCCAAGGCGGTGATCAAATAACTCCCAAAATGTTATTCGAACTTCCAAACTGTGCAGTTGAGGTTATGCGTGAACTCTTTAACGCCATTACACGACTTGGGTATTTCCCAAAAAATGGAAAAAATCGAAAACATAATGATCCCAAAGCCAGGAAAAGATCAAACAATACCAGCTTCATACAGACCGATAAGTTTACTCTCGTGTCTGTCAAAACTGCTCGAAAAATGCCTTTTGACGCGCATAATTCCATATCTGAAAGAGCACAACGTTATTCCGGACACCAATTTGGCTTTCGAGAAAGCCATGGAACAACAGAGCAAGTCAACAGATTAATAACAGAAATACGGACTGCATTCAAGCTTCAGGAATACTGCAGTGCGGTATTCCTTGACGTTGCACAGGCTTTCACCGAGTCTGGCTTGATGGCCTTATGCATAAAATCAGAAAATCAGGTAGCGCCCTTGGTCCAACTCTATTTCTCCTCCACACCGCAGATATTCCCACGAACGAGCGGCTAACTACTTATACATTCGCAGACGATACCGCGAGAATAAGTCGATCCAAATGCCCAATTCAGGTAACAGCACTACTAGCTGATCTTCTCGTGGTAGTGGAGAGGTGGTTATCAGACTGGCGTATAAAAATAAATGCGCAAAAGTGTAAACACATAACGTTTACTCTTAACAGACAAACGTGTCCCCCGCTAACCCTGAATAACACAACACTTCCACAAGCTGACGATGTAACGTACTTTGGCATCCACCTAGGCAGGAGACTTACATGGCGGAGACATAAAGAGCTAAGAAAATGCACCTAAAACTAAAATCAAACAGTCTCCATTGGCTTATAAACGCGCGCTCCCTTCTCTGCCTGGACTTCAAGGTCCTGCTCTACAATTCAACGGCTCCCAATTGTGGGGAAACGCGAGCAGCAGCAACATCGACATTATTCAGCGAGCACAATCAAAAATCCTGAGAACTATCACTGGGGCACCTTGGTATGTTCGGAACGACAATATCCACAGAGATCTTGGCATTTTACTCGTAATTTTTTATATAAATTTTATATCAAACCTTTTTTTTTTTTCCTTTCTTTCTCTTTTTTTTTTTTCCTTTTTTTTTTTTTTTTTTTTTTTTTTTTTCCCCCTTCATCCCATACACCTTGCCGACAAAGTCCAGGCTGAACTCCGGAAGCCAGGCGATAAAGGTGGCTAGGCGATAAGTCGTAACTTCGATTCACCTGCTAGGCGATACACCTTGCCGGCCCCGGTAGGGAAGCTCGCATAACATCCAGGGTTTTGGTGGAGCCGCCCCGATCTCAGTCAACCGGAGCAGCAAGCCGACGCAGCGCAGCAGCAGGCCAGGAGCGACGCAGCGGTAAGCTAGGAGCGACGCAGCAGCAGGCCAGGAGCGACGCAGCGGTAAGCCAGGAGCGACGCAGCAGCACGCCAGGAGCAGCGCAGCAGCGAGACAGGAGCAACGCAGCGGAAGACAGCGACAACGGGCAGCAGATTAATAACAATAGGGCTATATCTTAGTGAAACAATAAACCAGCACCAACCTAATCATTTCTGCCGTTATCCTTTGGTCACGGGCGGTCACTCAATATAAATTTAATGGAATGAACTCACAACTTCTCTGAGCTAGCCGCTCGTTTACGTAGCGAGCAGAAATTAAAGAAACAGGTCGTTACATCTGGCGCCCAAGAGTGATTGTCCTGACCAAGGAAACAAAAGTGCCGAGATGGGGAAGCCTGGATTTATAATCTCAGGAAGGAGGACTTCGACGAGGTGAGTCAAGTTTTGGGAATAGAACTGAAAGGCTCAGTCGACTCGATGAGGAAGACTCTAGGAGACTTCGTCGACCAGACGGCAGAGGAGCCAGACATCGCCGATTTGGTAACGGGCCTGGAAAAGAAATTCCGGAAAATGCCCAGTCAAAATTCAAAATCACAACCGCAAGTGCCGAGGGCCTGATAGCGAGCTTGGATGTGTCGAGCATCGCAAGCCACGAAAGCCACGCAAGTTCCAGGACGCACACGCAGGACTACGCGAAGGGGGCCAAGCAGGTCCGGGAGTGGAATTTCCGCTCCGACGGACACGACAAGCCGCTGGAATTTTTGGAGCAAGTAGAGTGGTCAGTCGTGACTTACGGTCTCGACATAAACCAGATCCCTCGAGCAATGCCGCAGCTGCTCCAAGGCAGAGCCTTGAAGTAGTTCATCGCCAACAATCGGCACTGGGAGACCTGGGGAGACTTAATATTCCAAAATTACTTTCTGCCCCGAGGATACATGGCGAAGCTGGCGAACTAGGTCAGACAGAGGAAGCAAGCCTACGGGAAGAGCTTCAAAGATTTTATGGTGGAGATGCAGACCCTGATGCGGCCACTGAATATGTCGACCAAAGAAATGCTGGAGAGGATAAAAGAGAACAGCACGCCGGCACTCAGAATGTTCGTTCGCCCATATGAATGTCGAAATTTGGCTACATTGATGGCGCTGGCAGACGAATTTGAGGAGTTCGACCAGCAACGGGAGAAGTTTGAGATGGAAAACAATCCCCGTAAGCAGCAAGTGCAGAGTCATTCAGTTGAAAAGAAAATTAAGGTCACAATTAAGGATACCGGCGCCACGGCGAGCTTCATCAGCGAAGAGCTGGCGGACAGGCTGCAAGCGGCAGGAAGGGTCGGACCCACGAGAAGACAAGTACGGATGGCAGACGGCCGCTGCGGAGAAATCAAGTTACAGCTGTGTCAATGGAGCTGCTGATTTTCCCAGGACTGATCGACGCCCTGGTGTTGGGATGGAATTTCCTCACCAGAATCGGGGCTGAAGTCGAGTGTGCAGGACACAGCGCGTCGATATTGGGAAAGGATAGACGAGGAGGGTGTCTGGAGGAGAAACTGTCGATGGCTATAGTTGAAACACCCAAAAGATTTGCGGAAAAGGATGTGGAGGGATTTTTAAAAGCCGAGTTGGACGAACTGGAAGGAATGAAGGGAACATCCAACGTTGCGGTACATAGGATCACAATGAAGGACGACCAACCAGTCAAACAACGGTACTACCCTAAAAATCCAAAAATGCAGGGTGTGATAAATGCCAAGGTAGACGAGCTGCTGGAAAAAGGATGTATCGAGCCGTCCAGGAGTCCCTACAGCTCACCAATAGTCATGGTGAAAGAAGACTGGAAAGTAGAGGCTGTGTGTGGATTTCTTCCAAATAAACGCGAGGTCCATAAAGGACGCATACCCGATGCCGATGATAAATTACATGCTGGACCAGCTGCGAGAGGCGAAGTGCATCAGCAGTCTCGATCTAAAGGACGGTTACTGGCAGATCCCCTTGGAGGCAGACAGCAGGCAGTATACGGCGTTTACTGCACCAGGGAAGGGCCTGTTCCAATGGAAGGTGATGCCATTCGGCCTTCACTCCGCGTCGGCAACATTCCAGCGCACATTGCAATGCAAAATTTTTAGAAAGGAACTGCAATCCTTGGGGCATCGCATAACAGACCAAGGCATCGGAACAGACCCAGAAAAAGTGTCGGCAATTGCCTTAATAAAACCACCGGCCAACGTTAAGGAGTTACGACAATATTTGGGAGTGGCGTCGTGGTACAGGCGTTTTGTGCCAGATTTTGCAACTTTGGTGCCTCCGTTGAATAGCCTGCTCCGGAAAAGCACAAAATGGGAATGGATAGAGGACCATCAACAGGCGTTTGAAGCTGTCAAGGCCAGGCTTAACGTAGACCCAATCTTAGCATGCCCAGATTTCACCAAGACGTTTGAGCTGCAGACCGACGCCAGCGACTACGGGCTCGGTGCTATTCTCACACAGAATTCCGGTCAAGGCAAGAGGGTGATCTCGTATTCCAGCAGGTCCCTGAATGGATCAGAGAGAAATTTCTCAGCGACTGAAAAGGAATGCTTTGTGTTGGCCATACGGAAGTTAAGGCCATACTTGGACGGCTACCACTTCAAAGTGATCACGGATCATATGGCACTGAAGTGGTTGAATAGCATCGAGAGCCCAACCGGAAGAATCGCAATCGGCGCTGGAACTGCAGCAATATGACTTTGAGATCGAGTACAGAAAGGGCCAGCTGAATATAGTAGCAGATGCACTATTACGACAGCCACTGCCAGAAACGTGCCGACGAGTAAAAACACAGAAACAGCACAAGGAAACCGGCGAGTGTAACTGGATAAGGGATAAGCGGAGCAGAATTTCCCAAAATCCCCAAAAATATCCAGACTAGATGACAGAAGCCGACCAGCTATGTCGCCACATACCGCACAGAGCAGGCAACGAGGATGTCACATCATGAAAGCTGTGCGTGCCAACGGGGTCCAGGCGGCGGGTAATGTCGGAGAACCACAACTCACCGACAGCTGGCCACATGGGCAGTCGGAAGACAATTGCTAGAGTCGCAGCAAGATACCATTGGCCGGGAATGCACCGCGACATAAGGAAATATGTGCAAAACTGCGAGAGCTGCCTACGATAAAAGCCAAGCCAACTACAGGCGGCTGGGAAAATGCTGACCCAAGTACCGGAAGAGCCGTGGGCCACTGTGTTCGCAGATTTCGTCGGACCACTGCCCTGCTCCAAACACGGGAATTCTATGCTACTAGTGCTGGTAGATAGATTCTCTAAGTGGACCGAAATTGTGCCAATGCGCAGGGCAACGACGGAAACTCTGGAAAATGCGATCCGCGAGCGGATCCTCGCAAGATACGGCGTACCCTGGGGTGAATTAGGCGTCCGACACCAGTTTACGGCCCCATACACGCCCCAGAAAAATCCGACGGAGAGAGCCAACAGGACGGTTCGCCCAGTTCACTGGGGCAGACCAGAGGACGAAAAGTGGCCGGAACTGCAGTTGACCGTGAATACGAGCGTGGCTGAATCCACGGGATATTCGCCTGCCTTTATTACGCTAGGTTACCCTGCGCACTGTACGACGAAGGAACAATCGGCACAGGAAGGTAAACGCAAACTCTGGCCGAGAACGCACAGAAGCTGAAAGAAATCGTTGAGCTGGTGAGGCGAAATATGGAAATGGAAACCGAACATCGGTGACACAGTCTGGGCTAAAGAACATAATCTGTCCAGGGCTGCAGGAGGATTCGCCGCAAAATTGGCACCAAAATATGACGGGCCTTTTAAGATAATGAATTTTAATTCGCCGGTGATATGCAATTTGCGACATGAAAAGACTGGCAAAGGAAAAATCGCCCACGTTAGCCGATTAAAACAACAATTCATTGGTGGCCAAAACCGAGTATCTAAGTCGGACTTAGCGGGGGCGCACTGTGAATCCAAAGAGAGGGAGAGGACGATACACAGTATCGAACTCACACCGATGCATTAGGAGCGCGAAAGCGGGAGAGGGAGGGTCGTAAGGTGCGGATACCGTTACCGGGTAACGCACACCAAGGAGAGGACCCGTCGGAGCCCGTAGCAAGGAAAAGTCCAAAGGCCGCCGCGGATAACAGAACCAGGAACATGGGAAACCGAGATTTCGTCAGCGCGCGAGCGCCACAAGACGGGCCTATTAAAATCAGACCGACAAGATGTACGGAAGCAGCAGCAGCAACAGTAAGGCCGTGAGGGGAGAGGGGCGGGGAGGCAGCACCGGGCAACAGCCAGCGGCGGAATGGAGGCCGGACTCAGGTCCCGCACTCCAGCTGCTGGCGTCCCCCCTGGTGTCGCGGTCCCCGTCGCCGAACCCCGAATCGGAGGACGAGAAGCGGATCACCGACATAGAGCTGGAGGAGGAGGAGGAGGCCGGCGTCCGGTCTGCAGGGCAGGAGAACGAGGTACCCACGATTGACCTGTCATCGTCGGAAAAAGAGGAGGAGGACACCGGGACGGAGACGGTGAGTCCGGAGGTCTCCTCTGACGAGGAGGACGAGCCACGTCGGGCGGCGAAGGCCCGGATGGCATTCCGAAGAATAAGGAGGGCCGCAGCCGGATTCGGAGGAGGTGAAGCGAATATTCGCGACCCGGGCGGAGGTGGTGCGGCGAGTATTCACGCAGCGGGCGGTGGCACGGGCAGCCGCCGCAGCCAGGGAGTGGCAAAAGCGGCTGGATGAGGCTGAGGCCGAAGAGGCGGCGATCTGGGCACAGACGGGCCCTACGGAGCAGCCGCCGCCGCGGGGAGCACCACCGCCATCACCATCGCCACTGCTACCGCCGTCGCCGCCCCGGGCAGCAACACCGCCACCACCGTCACCGCCGCAGGCACCACGGCACGGAGCGGGAACACCGCCACCTCCACCGCCGCCGTATGTGAAGGGGCCCTGGGTGTGGCCGTCATCAGAAGGGCCAGCCGCACGGCCGCCCAAAGTCGCCAGGCTGACATCGTGCCCGGAGCCGCGGTCCCCACCAGCGAGGCCGACGGTGAGTCGACAACATTCGGTGGACAGCAGCCGCTGGGAGGAGATGACCGAGGAAGGGTGGCCGCCCAGGGTGGCAGTCGAGGCCAACAGGCAGCGGAAGAGAGCCCGTAGCAGCCGCTGGGCCAAGCTCCTGGTCCGCTACCGCATCCGAGTGGCAAACGGAGTGGTGAGAGTCCTGAGGGGACAATAAAAGCCTTTAAAGGTTTTTTATACACAAATTGGTTTGTTTATTTACATTTGGGAGAAATGGTTTGCCGGACATACGAAATAGGGACGGGGGCGCCGAGTCAGGCGGTGGATCGATACTTGCTATGTTCAAAAGGCAACTTAAGACAACAAAAAGGCAACGACGATGGCAACACTGGAACCCGCAATCGATGAACGCGATCGTGATGAGATTCCAGGGAGTTGCCGGACCGAGGGAAAACGAAATTGTGACTTTTAGTTTGGGGAAATGTCTGGGCGGGAAAATTCGCATTCCACGCAGGGGAACTGGGAACTGTCTGGGAACTGGGAACTGTCTGGGGAACTGGGAACTGCGAACTGTCTGGGAACTGGGAACTGCCTGGGGAACAGGGAAACAGTCTGGGGAAATAATCTTTCAAGGAGCTGCATAGAAAAGTCTTTCAGGGAAACAGTCGCGGGAAAGTTCAAGTCTTTCAAGGAGCTGTACGAGTAAACTCTTTTAGGGAAAAAGTCTGGGGAAGGGTTAGGTCTTTCGGGGAACTGTCTGGGGAACATCAGACATGCAAGTCACGCGGGGAATTCGAGTAGTCTACACATCAAAGGCGGGGAAAGTCACCACTTTCATTACGTTTCCGAAGGAAGGGGGAAGTGTGAGGAGTCATAAACTCCCCACAAATCCCGATGCAGGAGATCGGCCTAGCTACAGCGGAGGAGGCGCGGAAGCCGGAGAATGGAAGGGCATCCAGGTCAAACGGAAAACATTGGGAGCTTGGACCCTCATATGGCAAGGGCAACGAGGTCATACGGTGAATTGGCGGACTTCGGACCCGCCCAAAGAGGACTCACCGTGAATTAACGGTACCTCGATGGACCTTGGACCCGTGCCCGGCAAGGGCAACGGGGTCATACGGTAAGTTGGCGGACTTCGGACCCGCCCAAAGAGGACACACCGTGAATTAACGGTACCTCAGTGGACCTTGGACCCGAGGGAAATAACGGCCCCTACAGCGCCTATAAAAAGGACGGCGCAAGCGCAGCTCGAGACAGTACGAGTGCGAGAATCAGAGCGAGTGCGTGAAAGCGGAATAAGTACGAATCGAAACCGAAGTGCCCAAGGATCAAGATCGCAAAGTCGAGACGCCGAACGACGACAAGTCTACAAGGCTGAGGCTACAACGCTGAGATCCAACGGTGCTAGGTCGTGGTAAAATCAAACTTAGGGAGTACGGGAGAACTTTGTTCTACTTGCTAGGCGATACACCTTGCCGACAAAGTCCAGGCTGAACTCCGGAAGCCTGGAGATAAAGGTGGCTAGGCGATAAGGCGTAAGTTCGGTTCACTGCTAGGCGATACACCTTGCCGGCCCCGGTAGGGAAGCTCGCATAACATCCGGGGTTTTGGTGGAGCCGTCCCGATCTCAGTCACCCGGAGCAGCTAGCCGACGCAGCGCAGCAGCAGGCCAGGAGCGACGCAGCGGTAAGCCAGGAGCGACGCAGCAGCACGCCAGGAGCTGCACAGCAGCGATCCAGGAGCAACGCAACAGCAGTCAGCGACAACGGGCAGCAGATTAATAGCAATAGGGCTATATCTCAGTGAAACAATAAACCAGCACCAACCTAATCAATTCCTGCGTTATCCTTTGGTCACGCGCGGTCACTCAATATAAATTTGGTGGAACGAACTCACAACCCCTCTGAGCTAGCCGCAAGTTTACGTAGCGAGCAGAAATTAAAGAAACAGGTCGTTACAAACGACAGTATCACTATATCCGCTGTGTATTGCCCACCGCGTTTTACAATAACTGAAGAGCAATTCTTGGACTTCTACAATTCACTCGGAGATCGCTTTATAGCAGAAGGAGACTACACGCCAAGAACACACACTGGGGATCAAGACTCGTGACCCCCAAAGGAAGACAACTCTATAAAGCAATTATAAACTTGAGCAACAAACTCGACTATGTCTCCCCTGGCAGCCCCACATATTGGCCAGCTGACCCTAGAAAACTCCCGAACTTAATTGACTTCGCTGTGACCAAGAACATCACAAGAAATTTAGTTAGCGCCAAATCGCTATCGGACTTATCATCGGACCACTCACCTGTTTTAATAACTCTCCTTGAAAGCCCGAAAGTAATCGAGCACCCCTTCAGGCTGACCTCGACTAGAACTAACTGTCTAAAGTACAAAAAGTACGTAAGTTCCCACATTGAACTAACACCACATTTAAACATAGAGAACGACATTGACCTCTGTGCTGATGCCCTGGAGTTAGTACTCGTGGCAGCAGCCAAAATCTCAACACCAGAAGAGACAATCGTGCGTAGCAACCAATACAAAACTAATCTGCAAATCCAACAATTGGTTCGGGAAAAACGACTTCTACGACGCGCTTGGAAATCCTGCAGATCGCCCCATTCGAAGAAACTCTTTAATGAAGCCACCCGCAGACTCACCAAAACCGTCAAGCTAGAAGAGGAGCTTGCGCAGCGCCGGTACATCGAGAAACTGTCACCGACCAGTACAAAGCATCCTTTGTGGAGAGCTCACCCAAATTTAAGCTCTCCGATAGAATCATTCACTCCGATTAGAAACTCCTCGGGTTCTTGGGCCCGCAGTGACGAAGACAGAACAGAAACATTTTCTTTACACGTACGAAATGTATTTCAGCCTTACGCCGCCAAAAACTCTCTTCAACTACCGCTGACTAAATTACTTAACCATTCAAATCATGAAATGGCGTTATTTCCGATACGTCTATAGTGCACATATCGAGAAGATGTATCGACAAATCTGGGTAGACCCAAAACTCACCCCGTTCCAACGCATTTTATTCCGCAACAGCGAGGGGTATATTCGAGATTTTGAGCTCAAGATGGTAACGTTTGGAGTCAACTGTGCGCCCTTCCTGGCGATTAGAGTTCTGGAACAGCTAGCGACAGAAGTGCAGCTAAGCCATCCAAGAGCGAGTAATGTCATTCGCAATCACTTGTATGTTCTTTCGGGAGCTGACTCCGCTCAGCTCATTGATCGGGAGCTACAAAGTTACCTAGCTTCCGTGGGTTTTCTATTAAGAAAATGGACCTCCAACCACAAGCAAATCTCAGCTCATGTCCCAAGCAATCAGCTTCTGAATACAGACGAAAGTACAGCCAAAACTCTCGGCGTACGTTGGAAAGCGACGTCCGATTCGTCCCACCAGCGTTGACAACGGAAATCTCCCCCACAAAACGCTAGGTCCTTTCCCAAATTGCCAAGCTGTTTGATCCAGCAGGCTGGCTAGCTCCACTTGTTGTATGTGCCAAAATCTTTATGCAAGATATTTGTCTTCAGGAGCTAGGGTGGGACGATGAACTTCCAACTGAGCTGTGCCAAAGGTGGCGATACTTTCTCCAAAGTTGGGTTTCCTTTCGATCAGAATTTCAAGTAGAGCATCAAGGATTCTGTGACGCCTCTCAAAGGGCATACGGTGCTGCGATCTATGTGCGCGTAGAGATGGGGCATACTACCAGTCAAAACTATGTCGCTTACTGTGCTAGAACCGTATGGTGCTTTACTACTATCTGAGATGGCCGAATCCATTCTCCCCAGTATGCCGATGCTGTCCTCGAAACTCCATTGTTGGACCGACTCCACGATTGTGCTGGCATGGTTAGCGAAACCAGCATGCCAGTGGACAACGTTCGTTGCCAACCGGGTAACAAAGATTACCATGTCCACAGAGGCAGCTAATTGGTCGCATGTCCAATCCGAACATAATCCAGCTGACTTGGCTAGTCGGGGTGTGCCCCTTCAGGAGCTGGTAGATAACGCTCTGTGGTGGCATGGCCCAACTGGACTGCCAACTGCCACGTGGCTAAGGCCGTTAATATCTTTTATAATGCATTGAATTCCTTCTTTTATGTGTGTGTTCCGTTATACTATCCGTCAATTTCAAATAAACCTCCGTGGTTTAATAAAGAGTTGTCACACCTAAAAAATATAAAGTCCAGACTTTTCAATAAATTTAAAATGTGCGGTTCACAAGAGTCTGTGCAAAAGAACTTTTTATTATTTGCTCTACGGGGCCTTAACTGGAATGCAAGCCTTATTTTACCATCCTGCACGGCGTGCATCTGGTAGGCTCGGTACCAGCCTTCGGCGAGGCCCGACAGTAATCCGGCGATGGCCCGTGGGATGTCGCTGTTCCGTGCGCTGTATGCTGTAGCGCCTTCCTCGACTCGTTCCCTGAAGTGCAGGGGGTCGGCTTGCCCATCGAAAAGGACGCCCCATCCCCGAAGCTTCTCGGCGAATGCGGCTGAGGACATGTGCTGGGGTGGCGATTGGGCAGCGGGGTGGGAGCCTTGGGCTCCACGTCCTGGGCTCGTGTGACGATGTTCTGGGGGTGGCACGGAGAGAAGGGTGTCCCCTGCGCCGGGCATCGGTGAGGTGGACCGGTTGGTCACTACCTTTGACGTAGGAGCCTCTGGGTAGATGGCCTCCAATGCGGCAAAGCGTTCCCGGAGCGCCGGATTGCGGTTGGACCCTCCGATGAACGATGCAAGCCGGGGTCGCAGTTCGTCCTCCTCGATCTGTCTTGCGGCTGACGAAGCGGGTTTTTGTTCGGCGTCCTCAGACGCTTTCCGGAGACCCTCAGAAGTGCTCCTGATGTGAGCGGGCTGGGTTAGCGATCGGGGTGCTCATAGTAAGCGGCGCAGTTGCGGCGTAGATCGGCGTGGCCGTACAGATTCCAATATTTACTCTTTAACTAGGCTTTTTCAACTTGGGTGCTCCTAATCAAAAAAAATTCCCACGGCTGGACATGGGTCTTTAAGCCATGCGGTTAATACTGAAAACCCAACTCCTCCAGGATACCTAGGTCGTCCCTGAGTTGTCCCTGCTCGGGCGCTAAACTGTAAGGACTTTTTTTTTAGGCTGGGATAGACTTCAGTCCGGCCAGAGTCCTCTACAGTTAAATTTGTAGAAACACAGGAGACGAAACGGGACTGGGACTTGCCGCCGGGATTTGTTTACGAGATCACGTGGTCTGGGTCTCCACCTCTACGTAGCGTAGACCGCTCGGTGGCGTAATGTCAACTGGCCGACACCAATTAGCACCCGGGTAGCTTTTCCGGTCTGGCAAGCGTTCGTATTGCACAGAGTAAGCCTCGGAAGCGCAATACGGGAACTTGTCTGACGCGGTCGAGCCCACGTACAGCCTCGTCGTCCGTGTTACGTATAAAAAATGAACCTCGGAAACGCAACACGAAAACGGGACCGCCGCAAATTTGACTCACGGGGATTTCGACTGGAGTAAGCGTGGGCGATCGGGGTTAGCTTTTCCGGTCCGGCAAGCGTTCGTATTGCACAGAGTAAGCCTCGGAAGCGCAATAAGGAAACTTGTCTGACGAGGACGAGCCCACGTACAGCCCCGTCGTCCGTGTTGTGTAGAGAAAACGAACATCGGTAACGCAACACGAAAACGGGGCCGCCGCAAATTTGACTCACGGGGATTTCGACTGGGCCTAAGCGTGGGCGATCGGGGTTAGAGAAATCAAACCTCGGAAACGCAACTCAGAAACCTCACTGCCCCGAAAAGCCCCTCCACGAAATTCACTAAATCTTATTAGCCTCTCCCCAATCTGAGCGTGAGCGGAATAGTGCCGGCGATAGTTTTCCCGCGCTTTTTTCTACGTTCGTATTGCGTAGAAAAAACTAAACCTCGGAAACGCAATACGAGAACTTCCCCGACCTGGAGTAACAGGTGGGTAACTTTGGTGTTCTTTATGTTTTATTTTATTCACTTATTATTTCTCCCTAACCTTCGCACTCAGTATCTGGGCTTCTAGTCTCTGCTTTTTGTCTTAATCTATGGCGTTGCCGTCCGCGTGGTTTTCTCTGCTGCTGGTGTTGTCCTTGTGGTCTGAGTAGCTTGGCTACCGCAAAAAGAATAAGGCCGCCGATCGCGGTTCTACGTCGACACGCTTTTCCCTTTACAGCACGCTTTTTGCTATTAACAGCACTAAGCTTGCCCTTAATCGCACTCTTTGCGCCTAACAGCACGTGTATTTGTTCACGGGTGATAACGATAACTTATCGATACTGTTGGGCATTCGCCCCGACTGGCCAGCTGACTGATCTGGCTGATCAATACTGGTAACCTTCGCGCGCGCCTATTTGAAAACTAGGTTTACTTAGGTTTTAGAAACTTAATATCTAATTAAGCCTTCAGTGGCTGGGACTTAACTGTATGCCTTCAATGGCTGAGATGAGAGGCGCCTTTAGGCGTCCTCACACAAGCCCTAAAATGGCGTTGTTTCTGATACGTCTATAGTGCAGATATCGAGAAGATGTTTCGACAAATCTGGATAGACTCAAAACAGACCTCGTTCCAACGCATTTTATTCCGCCGGTATATTCGAGATTTTGAGCTCAAGACGGTAACGTTTGGAGTCAAGTGTGCGCCCTCCCCGGCGATTAGAGTTCTACAACAGCTGGTGACAGACGTGCAGCTGATTCATCCAAGAGCGAGTAATGTCATTCGCAATTACATGTATGTCGATGATGTTCTTTCGGGAGCTAACCTCGTGGGTTTTCCATTAAGAAAATGGACCTCCAACCACAAGAAAATCTTAGCTCATATCCCAAGCAATCATCTTCTAAATACAGACCTTCTTGAAATCGACAATAAAAGTACTGTCAAACTCTCGGCATACGTTGAAAAGCGATGTCCGATGAGTTCTTCTTCGTCCCACCAGCGTTGACAACGGAAATCTCCCCCACAAAACGCCAGGTCCTTTCCCAAATTACCAAGCTGTTTGATCCAGCAGACTGGCTAGCTCCATTTGTTGCATGTGCCAAAATCTTTATGCAAGAGATTTGAGGGTGGGACAATGAACTTCCAACTAAGCTGTGCCAAAGATGGCGCCACTTTCTCCAAGGTTACTCGGTTCTAGATCAGGTTCGAAACTCCAAGATGGGTGAGTAGAGCATCAAAAAGCATACGGTGCTCCGATTTATGTGCGCGTAGAGATGTGGAGCTTTACTATTATCCGAGATGGCGGAATACATTCTTCTATTATAATTCCCGGCCATTCACGCACACAGGGATGCACTACGCCGGCTTTATAAATCCACAGCTTCGCGAAAGTACACTTTTGAAGAGCTCTCACTCTCCTGGCTAAAATCGAAGATTGTCCAAATTCCAGACCGCTATCTCGCATGTCAGAGCATCCAACTGATCTCTTAGCGTTGACACCAGGGTTGGCGGGCCTCTTCTGTTCATAGTAGAAAACGAAGTAAAGTGAGAATCAAAGTCCATTGTGAACCGATGGCAGCACTTAAAGTCTCTACATCAGGAATTTCGCGGTCGATGGAAGGAAGAGCATCTTAATAAGCTTATCAAGCGCAACAAGTCAGTGACAGTACAAACAAGTGGCCCAACGACACCAAGCACGTGCTTGTTACGCGCTGGGCCCTATTATCAATTTGGGCAAAAAATGCGAGTTCGCGAGGAAAATACATAAATTAAATAGAGACAAGACACAAGTGAAAATAAAAGGCACAATTAAGAGTAAAGCAAATGAGTTAAAATATTAGTTTTAATAACGGATTAGAAGTTGAAGTGCAAATTAAATGATAAAGATTGTTATAATTATTACATAGAACGCGAAAGGGCTCGTGCAGACAAATTTGATGTACATCGTGGCAAATTTAGAGGACTATAATTTCGTGTTAGTCTAACAGGAACATTGAAAGTTAAGCGGTTTACAAGTTCTGCGGAATCAGTAAATTAAGCAACAACTCTGGTAGGAAGGTAGCTTTTGAAGAAATTTTTTTTTCGTACCGACTCAATACGGTCAATGTGCACTTGATATTGTGGACTCCAAACCGACGAACAATATTCCAAAATAGGACGGAAAAGGGGGTAAATAATAATTTGGTCGTATAAGGGTCATCAAATTCTTTTGACCAACGCTTTTTAAACCCAAGAACACTCCTGGCTTTATTTACAGTGGACATTATGTGGCAGTCAAATTAAAGTTTAGGATCCGGAAGAACACCTAAATCGTTAACTGAATATATACGGTCGAGTGACGTATTTTCAAGAAAATAACTAATAAACGTAGGAGTACCCCTATAAAAAGTCATGACGTTGCATTTAAGGTAGTTCAACTTTAAAAGGTTGTACTCACACCATTCATGAAAACAATCAATATCTGACTGTAAGTTAAATCCCGACGCTATATCATTATATGATAAACAAAGCTTAACATCATCAGCATACATTAGAACACGAGAATGTGTTATGATAGAGGGAAGATCGTTGATAAACAAAGTAAACAGCAAAGGGCCCAGATGACTTCCCTGAGGGACTCCAGATGTCACGTAGATCAATTTTGAAACAGAATTCTTGAAAATAACCCTCTGAGTCCTACCATTCAAGTAACTTGAAATCCAAGTTAATAGATTACCAGGAAACCCAAGCAGATCTAATTTGAATAAGAGAAGAGAGTGGTTGACGGAGTCAAAGGCCTTACTAAAATCTGTATATATAACGTCAGTCTGCATTTTTTTCTGAAATCCATTTATTACAATTGATGACAATTCAAGAAGGTTGGTGGTGGTCGATCTTCGCTTAACAAAACCATGCTGACACGGTGATATAAGCGAGGAATATAAATGTTGCAAATGAGAAGTGATAATACGTTTAAATGCTTTAGGAATTGCCGACAATTTGGAAATACCTCAATAATTCTTGGCATCAGCCTTCGCACACTTTTTATGAAGTGAAATAATAAAATAGTCCTTCCAGATAGTAGGAAAAACTGATGATGAAATAGACAAATTAAAAAGTTTAAGAATCGGTTTACAAATGGCGCACAAAACTTGAGCACACATCGAGGAAATCCATTTGGACCGGGAGAATAATACGGGGTTGTTGTTGCAAATCTATTAAGAGAGAGTTTTCAGTAATTAAAGGGGTAAAAATACAATTTGCCCTATTTGAGGGATTAGGGTAGTTAGAATTTGACCAAACTATCGAACTATAAGTGGTTTGGAAAAACTCAGCAAATAAATCAGCAATTTCAGAATCCGTCGATGCCTCTTTCAGTTTAGACGTACCGATGAAGGCAATGCCGATGACTTACGCTTGGCATTAACAAAGTTGTTAATGTTATTTAGATATAAAGAATAGCAATGACTGTTGAGAACATTAAAATCCGATCGAGCCACTACATTTTTCGAAAAATCTGATGGCTTACCCGATTTTTTTATACTTTTTATAAGTATTTGATTTAAGGTTTTTAAGTCTTTGAAGGGCATTGGTAAAGCGAGGAGGCCTGTTTATGTTTGAAAGAAAACCTATCAGGAACGCATTCATTAAAAAAAGTATTTAACGCTATATAGAATAGTTCAGTGGCACTTTCAATGTCTGTACCATTGTACAAGTCAGTCCAATTATAATGAGTAATCATATCGTTAAGTTTATTAATGTCACTTTTACGAAAACATCTCATTTTAGTTGGGGACACTAAAGGAGAGAAGGTATCAGAGCAGCGGAGGCAAATTATCAATTCCATTGTTGGATGATATCGGTCTTCAGGTACAACAAGAGCGTCAATTCTACATACATACATCTAATTGTCTATTTAAAGAATTTCGTATAAAGCTTACTTGCTGTAACGATAATTCTAAAAGGCCGTCTACAAAATCATGGGCTGGTAAAGGTATAGCGACAAGTGAGTCAGTGGGAGGAGACCAAGAAATATCTGGTAGATTAAAGTCACCCAAAACAATCAAAAGGTCTCTGTTAGAAAGAAGGGACAGTACAGATTTTAATGCAGACAGATGGTGCTCAAAAATTACTAGATCAGAGCCAGGTGGAATATAAGAACATGTAACAAAAATAGAGAAAGATTGCAAGGAAACTTTCACACTTACAAATTCAATTTCGTTTGGGATAAGAGTGAGAATTCTTTTAGATGTTAGGCTAGAGGTAAAGGCAGTACAGTGCAGAGGAGTCAGGATAAAACTTGTGTAGCTTCATACTTAGTCCCGTAACATTTTGATACGCCAAAAATAAACTTTTTAGTTTTTTGGCACAGTGGAAACCTGTTATTTGTTCTCGGTGTATTGGGAACAAATTCTTTAATTACTAAATCATCATTAAGCCAAAATCTTTCAGAAAGTAACTCATTAAACACATCAGGTGGAGCAAATATTTTCAAATCGAAATTGTTCAACTGCAATATCCTCGGATGGGAATTTTTCACGTATAAATTCCAAAACATCCTCACATTCCTTTGTGGAATAACTGAAAGTTTCTTACGCCCCCAGCAGCAGTCTGAACCTCACTGGGCTGAGAACCAGGAATGGTGCCTACTGTACCTATAGGTACGGTCGGCAACGAATTCTTTGACTTAGCCAGTACTGTAGATTTTATTCTGGAAACAGGGACACCACTCGAACTAGCTCTATCCATAGGCACAGTTGGTTCATTTACCCCTGTGTCAGCAGAAACTGCTGCAACCAAGTTGAGATTTGGGGTCGATTCCACAATCATATTAACGGCGGTTAAACTGGCTTTATACGTTAAGGCGACTCAATTAATAATTTTTATACCCTTGCAGAGGGTATTATAATTTTGGTCAAAAGTGTGCAACGCAGTGAAGGAGACATCTCCGACCCTATAAAGTATATATATTCTTGATCAGGATCACCTCCTGAGTTGATATAGCCATGTCCGTCTGTCCGTCTGTCCGTCTGTCTGTTTCTACGCAAAGTAGTCTCTCAGTTTTAAAGCTATCGAATTGAAACTTTGCACACACCCTTCTTTCCTTTGCACGCAGTATATAAGTCGGAACGGCCGGGATCGGCTGACTATATCCTATATAGCTGCCATATAACTGAACGATAGGAAATGCCATAACTCTGCTGTTTGTAAAGTTAGGAAGTTGGTATTTTCTATGGCTTCTTTATTTGGCCAATCAATTCGACCTACCAAATTTCTAAGGATCGGCCGACTATGTCCTATAGCTCCCATATAACGATAGGAAATAACTTTGGTGTTTTTAGAGTTAGGAAGTTGAGATTTTCTATGGGTTTTATATTTGGCCAATCAAACCGACCTACCAAATTTTGTAGGGATCGGCCGACTATATCCATAACTTTGGTGTTTTTAAAGTTAGGAAGTTGGGATTTTTATTAGTATTAAGAATGCATCATATGAATAATTTTGGAGAATATTATTTACAGAATATTCTGCAAGGGTATATCAACAAAGCCAATGGTAAATACGAGTGCCAATATCGGCAATATCAAACAACAACAAGTGGGTCCGGCTATACAGACTGGTATGGACCGTTACATCCAAATCAAACGGAAACTTAACCCGCAAAATAAAATGGTTGGGAATAAACCAAAACAAAATTGCCTTAATAAAGGCAGCGAACAACCAGGGGCATCTAGTAACAACAGATTCGCCATATTGTCGGAAATTGATAATAATCACTCAGAATCCCACCAATTTACATAAGGGAACAGAACTCAAATGCCCTAGTAAAGAAAATTGTTGTGCTGGTCGGGAATGACAACTTTTACGTTACTCCTCTTGTTAAAGGGAATATTCATGAAACAAAGCTTCAAGCTAAAACTGAAGATCAATTCAGAGCTGTAACTAACCTAGACGAGGCTAGGAAGCCCTACTACACGTACCAGCTCAAGAGTAGCAAGGGCTTGCAAGTAGTGCTAAAGGGCATAGAGCCCGACGTATCCACCAATGAGATAAAAGAGGCACTGAAAGAAAAAGGATTCTTCTCCAAATATATTATTAATATTATCAACAAAAATAAAAAGCCGCAACCACTCTTTAAGGTCGAACTGGAGCCAGATAGCAGAGCCTTGAAGAAAAATGAAGTGCACCCGATCTACAAACTGCAATTCCTGTTGCATAGAAGAATTACTGTTGAAGAACCGCATAAGCCGAATGGCCCGTTGCAATGCACAAACTGTCAAGAGTATGGACACACCAGAAACAACTGCGGGCTTCGTTCAGTCTGCGTAGCTTGTGGTGGCTTCCACAAATCCGAACCTTGCCCTGCAAGCAAAGAAGACCCAAAGACAAAGAAATGCGCTAACTGTGGAGATAACCAAACTGCAAACTACAGAATCTGCCCGGTCTATAAAGAGCTGAAGAGTCAGTTTCAACAAGCAAAACAAGCACGCTCCCAGAATGCACGAAATGCGTACGTACAATCCCAAACCACGCCTAATGTTTTCTTTGCGAAAGCAGCCACATCTTCATTTGGGCCCCTCAACACAAGTGGGGGAATTTCATACGCCAGTGCTCTAAAATCAGGACTTGCCAATCAGACGGGGTTCCCACAAGCTCAATGCTCTGAGCAAAATATAATAACACCTCAGCAAGCAGTAGGACAAATACCAAACAGCATGGAAACCATGATGCTGACTTTACAACAGGGTATGATGGAATTTATGTCCTTCATGAAGACAACAATGACAAACCTTATGTAAAATCAAAACACTTTAATAAATTTGCTCACATCCCAACAATCTAAATAATCGATGTCTTGTCTTTGAATACCCATGTGGAATGTCAATGGCGTTTCACGGCACAAACTTGAAATAACTCAATTCCTCAATGAAAACCAAATGGATGTAATGCTGCTGGCAGAAACGCATCTCAGAAGTAAATACAACTTCCAAATAAGAGTTTATACTTCATACTGCACAGATCATCCGGACGGTAAGGCTCACGGAGGAACTGGAATCCTAAACAGGAAACGCATTAAGCACCAGAGGTTTGCAACAAATTATTTGCAGGCTACATCTATAAAACTACAAGCAGGCAACGGCAGTTTCACTATAGCCGCTGTGTATTGCCCACCGCGTTTTACAATAACTGAAGAGCAATTCTTGGACTTCTACAATTCACTCGGAGATCGCTTTATAGCAGAAGGAGACTACACGCCAAGAACACACACTGGGGATCAAGACTCGTGACCCCCAAAGGAAGACAACTCTATAAAGCAATTATAAACTTGAGCAACAAACTCGACTATGTCTCCCCTGGCAGCCCCACATATTGGCCAGCTGACCCTAGAAAACTCCCGAACTTAATTGACTTCGCTGTGACCAAGAACATCACAAGAAATTTAGTAAGCGCCAAATCGCTATCGGACTTATCATCGGACCACTCACCTGTTTTAATAACTCTCCTTGAAAGCCCGAAAGTAATCGAGCACCCCTTCAGGCTGACCTCGACTAGAACTAACTGTCTAAAGTACAAAAAGTACGTAAGTTCCCACATTGAACTAACACCACAGTTAAACATAGAGAACGACATCGACCTCTGTGCTGATGCCCTGGAGTCAGTACGAGGAGAGACAATCGTGCGAAGCAACCAATACAAAACTTATTTGCAAATCCAACAACTGGTTCGGGAAAAACGACGTCTACGACGCGCTTGGCAATCCTGCAGATCGCCCCATTCGAAGAAACTCTTTAATGAAGCCACCCGCATACTCACCAAAACCGTCAAGCAAGAAGAGGAGCTTGCGCAGCACCGGTACATCGCCGACCAGTACAAAACATCCTTTGTGGAGAGCTCACCCAAATTTAAGCTCTCCGATAGAATCAGTCACTCCGATTAGAAACTCCTCGGGTACTTGGGCCCGTAGTGACGAAGACAGAGCAGAAACATTTGCTTTACACCTACGAAATGTATTTCAGCCGAACGCCGCCACAAACTCTCTTCAACTACCGCTGCTTAGCTCCGAAATTGCAATTAACCCGATTTTGTTTCAAGCACCTGAAATTTTTAATGTCATTAGGAAGCAAATAAAACCGAAAAAGGCACCGGGGGGCTACCTAATAACCCCAAAACTGATAATTGAACTTTCAACCTGCGCAGTGGATATTATATGCAAGCTATTTAACGAGATACAAAACTTGGCTACTACCCCAAAAAAAGGAAAAAATCCGTGGTTATAATGATACCGAAGCCTGGGAAAAACAACACAATTCCCTCATCGTACAGGCCAATAAGCTTACTATCGTGCCTGTCCAAATTACTTGAAAAATGCCTGCTCGCGCGCATTACACCATATTTAAGAAAACAAAACTTAATCCCAGCACATCAATTCGGGTTTCGTGAAAGCCACGGAACCATCGAGCAAGTCAACCGGATAATTTCAGAAATTCGTACAGCCTTCGAACATCGGGAATATTGTAGTGCGATATTCCTCGACGTCTCTCAGGCATTCGACCTAGTGTGGCTTGAAGGCCTTATGCATAAAATTATAACATTACTGCCAGAAAACACTCATAAGTTACTTAAGTCGTACCTCTACCACAGAGTCTTTGAGGTTAGATGCAATACAACGACATCCAACGAGTATAACATTGAAGACGGAGTCCCACAAGGTAGCGCCCTGGGTCCTACCCTGTTTATCCTATACACAGCAGACATCCCTACGAACGAGAGGCTGACTACGCTGAGATGCGCGAGATGCCCAACTAGAGCAACAGCTCAACTGGCTGATCATTTGGTGGTAGTTGAGAAATGGCTATCAGACTGGCGAATCAAAATTAATGAACAAAAGTGTAAACATATAACGTTTACCCTTAACAGACAATCGTGCCCCCCGCTAACCTTGAATAGTACGCAGATTCCCCAAGCCAGCGATGTAACATATCTCAACGTCCACCTCGACAGACGCCTAACCTGGCGGAGGCACATTGAATGCAAGAAAGTACATCTCAGACTTAAAGCTAGCACTGGATTATAAATTCTCGATCACTCCTGAGTCTGGACTTTAAAGTTCTTCTCTACAACTCCACCTTTAAGCCCATTTGGACCCAAAAATCGAAAAAATATACGTTCGGAACGAAAACATCCACAGGGATCTGGGCATACCACCGGTCAAAGATAAAATAGCAAAGCAGAAAGCGGCCTACCATAAAAAGCTTACACTGCACCCAAATAATCTCGCAAGGAACCTAAGACGGGTTTCGAACAGAACTCAGCTCATCCAACCCAACCATGAGTCAAATTGGGCTCAAATTCGGTGTATGGAACGCCAACGGGCTGGCCAACAAGGCGCTCGAGCTAGAACTCTTTGTGCGGAAACATCACATCTACATTATGTTGGTCAGCGAAATACATTTCTCCTCTCGGTCATATTACAAGCTACAGGGACATGACATTCACCAATCTAAACCGGCAGATCGCCATTGTGGAGGCTCTGCTATAGTTATGAGGGTTGCTATATATATTTCTGGCCTAATAATGAAAATGGTAATATTTATGATTAAAAGTGGTTTTATTGTTTTTCAAAGTATTCTCCAGCAAGACTTATAAACTTTTGCATGCGCTCAAACCAATTGTTGAAGCATTTTGTTCACTCCGATTGAGACGCCTTCAAAAAATGGTTTTTGAGCGCTTCAACAGCATCTTCTGGCGTCGAAAATCGTTGACCACGCATTTTTCTCTTGATGTGCGGGAATAAAAAGAAGTCATTGGGTGCCAAGTCAGGGCTGTATGGCGGATGACCCATCAATTCGACATTTTGGCCGGTCAAAAAGGCGCTGGTTTGAGCTGATGTGTGAGAGCTCGTATTGTCATGGTGCAGAATGATTTGTCTTCTCTTGTTCGTTTTTCGAATTTCTCCGAAGATATCAGGCAACCAAATTGTGGTGAACCACTCAGAATTGACCGTCCTAAGTTGCTCAAGCGGAACAGTCGCCACATGAACTGTTTTACCGAAGAAACAGGACACCATTTGCTTCGAAGTGCTTCTTCCACGAACAACTTTCGTTGGATTTGAAAACACTCATAAGTTACTTAAGTCGTACCTCTTCCACAGAGTCTTTGAGGTTAGATGCAATACAACGACATCCAACGAGTATAACATTCGTTTTCGAAGAGCCACACGGTCGATTGCTGTTTTGTTTCGGGCTCATAAGCATAGATCCATGATTCGTCACCTGTGACGATCTTCTAAACGGTTTATGAAACACCGCGATTGTAATTTTTCAAATTTTTTTTGCACCAATCCACACGAGTCTATTGTTGAGCGATTGTCAAATTGTGCGGGATCCCACAAGAACAAATTTTTTTATGACCAAGTGTTCATGCAATATCGAATGTATGCTGGTGGAAGAAATGCCCAAGGATGCCTCTATCTCACGGTATGTCACATGACAATCTTGCATTATCGGTTCATGCACGGCGTCAATGTTCTCTGGAACAACAATTGTTTTTGGACGACCTTCTCGACATTCGTCTTCGAGCGAGCTTCGGCCACGATTGAATTCATTATACCAGTTTTTCACAGTGCTATAAGATGGTGCTCCATCGCCATACAAATTTCTAAGTTCATCGATGCACTCTTGCCGTGTTCGTGTCGAAAGCCGTGAAAAATGATTTAATGATTGAAGATAATAATTTAGGATGTACATATTGGTAGAGAATAAGAAAAAGAACTAGTACTAAGTTAGGATAGGCCACGGAGGCAGGCAAGAAGCCAAAAGAGCCGTTAAGTTCAAAACTTCGGCCGTTAGCCGGTAGTTCAAACAGGCGTTATTTAATGTATCAGTTAGGATCTCAGCTCAGGACACCAAGGACCCGCAGGACATAAAGGATCAGGACGAAGGACCCTAGTGAGTAGAGTGCGAGAGAGATAGGGAGAGACAGGGAAAGAAAATAGTGCGGCTAGGGTAAATATACAGATAGAAAAGAGGAAGAAAAGCCCACAAAGATAACCAAGAACAATAAAGCGGAAAAACACGGACAATAAGAACAGCGAACATACACCGAGTTGGATTTATTTCTTCCCTGACCCTCAAAGCCCTGATCCGCGTGTGCTAAAACAGTGGCCTAAGCCAAGCCGGTTGCGTTTTCGAGAAGATTCCTCTGCGCAACTGGACTTTGGTGGCAACCACGTGCACAGACGTGAAGGCGTGCAAGTACGGGTTTCTTTCCGCTTGCATAGCTTTCCGTCGCGATTCCGGTCGACACACCCAAGCCCCAAGTAACCCGAACCCGACCCGCGTATGCCAAACAGTGGCCCAAGCCAATCCGGTTGCGTTTTCGAGAAGATTCCTCTGCGCAACTGGACTTTGGTGGCAACCACGTGCACAGACGTGAAGGCGTGCAAGTACGGGTTTTCTTTCCGCTTGCATAGCTTCCCGTCTCGGTTTTCGACCGACGCACACCCATCCCGAACAGTGGGAGCCTGTCCCAGAACTGGGAGCGCTGACTTCTGTCCATGTTTAGAGACGATTCCTCTGCGTGGGCGTGAAACAGCGCCCCAGGCGGCGGGAGTTGACACAGTGGTACGGGCCAATTCCCCCCTGCTCTGACCCGCCAATAAGACCCACCGCGCACATCGGAGACGGTGTCCAGGTTGCCCGCTTCTCCTCGTCCCCGCTTATTTACAAATTCGATTGTAAAGGATCCTGGGGAGACTGAGCTCTATCCCAGCCGTAGAAACATCCTTACAGTCTGGCGCCCGAACAGGGACGAGCGGAAGACGAGCCGGGGTCCACCAAATTTATGGCCTAAAGACCCATAAGACGCCGCTGGCCGTCGCCGAGTCGCCCGGCCACCCAGAACGCCCGGCATCGCCACAAAACCGCCCCGGCACGCGTGCCGATCCCGGCAGCATACAAGTGAGCACATACCAAGTGAGCACCGCGCACACCAGCAGCGACGCCAGGAGCGATTTTTCACCACAGACAGGGTAGTCGCACACGTCAGACGCACGCCAGCTCAGCAAAACAGACAGGGTCGTTACACGCGCCAAGCACCAGAAAACCAGGGTCTCAAAACCAAGCAAACACACACGACAATAGGAAAACAATTTTTCATACGCACACGACTGCCGCCATAGTTTTGGTTGGGGCTCTCTCACCTCTATTTGCAACGGGGAACTTTTATCGTTCTATTTAGATGTGGCCGTCACCAACGACACCACCGATACTCGCCAAACCTCGGTTCGGCCGCACAGCGCCGTCGCCAGCCCCGTTCCGGCCATCGAAGCCACTGATCCCTGCCGGATTTGTGGACGAGGCGACTCAGCGCCACCCACGTGGTCAAGCATCCACCGACGCATAGCCATCACCGACGCAGCGCAGCTGTGTCAGCCCTCGTTTCGGCCACCGACGCCGCTGATTCCCACCGGATTTCGGCCAGGCCACTCAACGTCTCTCCAATGTGGTCGTAGACCACCCCCGACGCAGTGCAGCTTTGCTAGTCCTCGTTACGGCCGCTTCGTGCCACAGCACACGTGGTTGTTGGCCATCAACACCATTCAACATCGCCACTTAGCCTCGTTTCGGCCACTCTACGTCGCCGCCAACGTGGACGTTGGACACCGACGCCAAGGATAAAAGAACTGGACATCAAAGACCACCCGGGAACCCACGCCGCACGACAACCTGGAGGAATTAGTCGTAGCAACCGGATGTGAGAAAAAGCCGGCCAAGGAGTTCGGATTAGAAACGGCGGGAACGGTAGCCGAGCTGCGAGCACGACTAGCCGACTTTATCGGGAAGACAGAGCATGGCCAGACAACGCTGTCTCGACTCGCACAGCTAGAAGCCCTCTATCCCGAGGCACCATCCGCGAAGGAAATGCAATCACGGTATGCAATCACGGCATGAAGCTGATCGTACCCGGGCGGTCATCCTCACCAGGACGCATGACCACCAGCGCGGAAGCCCAGAACGCAACCACGACCTCCACTGACCGAGCACCGCGCGACGCCATATCCGCAGCGGTACTGACCGAGAAACTACGGAGCTGGGGAATCCTCTTCGACGGACAAACGGACCCGGTCCATTTCGTGGAACGAGTCGAGGAAGGAGCAGCCGCCTACAACGTCCGGATCAGCGACGTACCCAGAGCCATCTCCGGATTACTATCTGGAAGAGCGGAAGGCTGGTACCGAGCCTATCGCATACACTCCGTGCCATGGCTCCTATTTAAGACCGAGTTCTTGGAGTTCTTCCTGCCTCCGAGGTATTTTCAAAGGTTGGAGGACACGATCCGCACCCGGTATCAACAGCCGCAGGAGCCATTCAAGAACATTCTTGTGGACTCTGGCAGACGAGCTCGAAAGGATATATGAGAACTTGTTGCCAGAGTATCAGCTCTTTATCCGTCGCCACGAGTTCTCCACCCTCGAAACGCTGACACAGCTCGCCACCGCATATGAGATCGCACGGGATCGGGACACGATCCGGCACGCCGCCCTCGCCCACTCCGCCACCATGGGGTCGGACCAAGCTCATAGGTCACCATCATACCCTAGGACTACGACTGCAAGAGAACTCAACGTCGTCCCCCTGCCCATCGGGGTTACGAATCACATGATCTCCGACGAGGACAGCCGGCCGGTGGACATACAGCGTGCCTGCCGCCGTTGCGCAGAGGTAGGCCACTTCGCCAAAGAGTGCACTCGGCCGCCCCGCCTATTCTGTTGGGATTGCGGACGCAGAGGCGTGCAGACAGTAAGCTGTTGTCGGCAGTCGGGAAACGGACAGCTTCCCCGCTCGAATTGGGAGCGGCCGGGGACAGCCAGCACACTTCCCAACCCGTAAAGCCACCACTTCGACTGGAGGACGGGCGGATAGTAGCGACGATTAGCATCAACGGACGACCATTTATGGCCACGCTGGACACTGGAGCGTCGCGCAGCTTCGTAAGTGAACGAGTGGCCCAAACTCTGGCCACCACCACCAACAAGAGGGCAGTGCGAACGCGGATCTCTTTGGCTGACGGCTCCTCCCAAGAAGTCACCAAAGCCGTGTGGGCACGCGTCAAACTGGACCGGCAAGAGGCCGAGCTACCCCTCCTGGTGTTACCCACGATCCTGGACGACGTTATCCTAGGGATCGACTTCTTGTGTGTCATCCAGGCGTCCCTGATCTGTGGTCGTACTTGCTTGCGGCTCTTTCCGGCGCCCCCTCGAGATGCAACGACGATAACCGCGCCCGAGACACTGCCTGCAGACCCGACAGCCATGAACCCACCCCGAGCGGGTGTCGTAATCGGTGGACACCCACGGGATCCACTCCAGCCGTCAAGTGACGCCACAGCGTCATCGGGCTCCCGGGCTGTGTTACCATCGAACTCTAGAGCCATCAAGGATGCAACGTCATCGTCATCGTCGCCAAGGGCCACCACGGCCACCCCATCGTCATCAGCATCGCCATCGCCGTCTCCAGAAACCACCACGGATGCACCCGCGCCGCCATTGTCATCATCGCCAAGGGCCGCCACGGCCACATCGTCACCGCTGCCGGGTTCAAGGGTCACCACGGCCAGCTCATCCTCATCGTCGCCAAGGGCCACCACGGCCACCTCATTGTCATCGTCATCGTCGCCAAGGGCCACCACGGCCACCCCATCGTCATCAGCATCGTCATCGCCGTCTCCAGAAACCACCACGGATGCACCCGCGTCGCCATTGTCATCATCGCCAAGGGCCGCCACGGCCACATCGTCACCGCTGCCGGGTTCCTCATCGTCGCCAAGGGCCACCACGGCCACCTCATTGTCATCGTCATCGTCGCCAAGGAGCACGGCCACCCCATCGTCATCAGCATCGTCATCGCCGTCTCCAGGAACGACCACGGATGCACCCGCGTCGCCATTGTCATCATCGCCAAGGGCCGCCACGGCCACATCGTCACCGCTGCCGGGTTCAAGGGTCACCACGGCCAGCTCATCCTCATCGTCGCCAAGGGCCACCACGGCCACCTCATTGTCATCGTCATCGTCGCCAAGGGCCACCACGGCCACCCCATCGTCATCAGCATCGTCATCGCCGTCTCCAGAAACCACCACGGATGCACCCGCGTCGCCATTGTCATCATCGCCAAGGGCCGCCACGGCCACATCGTCACCGCTGCCGGGTTCCTCATCGTCGCCAAGGGCCACCACGGCCACCTCATTGTCATCGTCATCGTCGCCAAGGAGCACGGCCACCCCATCGTCATCAGCATCGTCATCGCCGTCTCCAGGAACGACCACGGATGCACCCGCGTCGCCATCGGAATCGTCGCCGCCACCGGCTGCAAGGGCCACCACGGCCACATCGTCACCACTGCCGGGTTTAAGGGTCACCACGGCCACCTCATCGTCATCGTCGCCAAAGGACACCACGGCCACATCGTCATCTTTGCCGTCTCCGAGGGCCGTCACGGCCACATCGTCGTCGCCAACGTCCCCGAACTCTCGAGCGGTACCAGCCGCACCCTCCCGGCCTCCAGGACGACCGGGTCCACCTATGCCATCCGACCCCCCGCCGCCTGCCGTTACCGGAGGGGCCAACAAGTACGGATTGACTTCACTAGCGAATGCAGAAGTGGCCTGTGAGAGAAACCCGTTCCGAAACCAGGCCAGTCACGATAAGCCTACGGCAAATCTCGCCACCATCGCCGAATGTCTGGAAGAACAGCAGCCACAGACACTCACCGGCGAGCCTATGGAACCCCGAACCCTAGCGTTCCTCGAGGAGGAACTGAAGCAATTCGACGGATTGGCCGGGTTGACCCACATCGCGGAGCACCAAATTGTCATGCGAGACGAAAAGCCACTGAAGCAACGGTATTTCCCAAAAAACCCGGCCATGCAGCAGATCATCAGTGACCAAGTCGATGAGCTACTCCGGGATGGGAGGATCGAACCATCACGAAGCCCGCATAGTGCTCCCATAGTCCTGGTAAGGAAGAAGACTGGGGAAGTGCGAATGTGTGTCGATTTCCGGCAGTTAAACGCACACAGCGTGCCGGATGCGTACCCGCTTCCGCGCATCCACCACATCCTGGAGCGCCTGCGGAACGCACGCTATATTTCGACGCTGGACCTGAAAAACGGCTACTGGCAGATCCCAATGGCGCAGGAGAGTCGCGCTTGTACCGCATTCACCGTGCCTGACCGAGGATTGTTCCAGTGGCGAGTAATGCCGTTTGGATTACATTCGGCCCCAGCGACGTTTCAAAGGGCCCTGGATAGCGTCATCGGGCCGGACCTAGAACCACCTTACGCTTTTGCCTACCTAGACGATATCATCATCACAGGAGCTACGCGGGAGGAACATATGCAAAACCTCAAGGAGGTCTTCAAGCGGCTTCGGAATGCCAACCTACGGCTGAACCGGGCCAAGTGCAAGTTCTTCTGCCGAAGCCTAGTATACTTGGGGCATGTAATCAGTGAGGCCGGTATCCAGACCGATCCGGACAAGATCGCGGCCATAAAGGGGCTACAACCCCCCACCAATTGCAAGGAGCTGCGGCGATGTCTGGGAGTCGCTTCATGGTATAGGCGATTCGTACCCAACTTCGCCGCCATAGTGCAGCCGATGTCCACGTTGCTACGGAAGGACAAACGATGGCTCTAGGAGGAATCACAGCAACTCGCGTTCGAAGATCTGAAGAACAAACTCACCGAAGCACCGGTGTTGGCATGCCCGGATTTCACCCGGAAGTTCCAGTTGCAAACGGACGCCAGCGACTACGGGATCGGAGCAGTACTGACGCAGCAAGCTGAAGAAGGCGAACGAGTGGTGGCGTACGCTAGCCGGCGACTGGTGAAATCCGAGGAAAACTACTCGGCCACCGAGAAAGAATGCCTCGCCATCGTCTGGGCCATTCGGAAACTCCGGTGCTACCTGGAAGGGTATCGGTTCGATGTTATCACGGACCATTTAGCCCTGAAATGGCTGAATACCATTGAAAACCCGACCGGACGTATCGCTCGCTGGGCGCTGGAGCTCCAGCAGTTCCAATTCGACGTGCACTACAGGAAGGGTAACCAGAACGTAGTCGCTGATGCACTGTCGCGCCAACCACTGAACACGCTCCACCAGCTACAAGAAGCATTATCACCATGCAAGTGGATCCGAGCCAAACTGGAACAAATCGACGCCCAACCGGAAAAGTTTCCGGACTACGCCAGAGAGAACGGACAGCTGTACCGGCACCTCGGCGATCCAGCACCCGACGAGGGCATCAGCCCATGGAAGCTGTGCGTTCTTACGGAGCATCGACGACACGTGCTGGAGGAGTGCCACGACCACCCCTCGGCAGGACATCTAGGGATCCGCAAGACGATCCGACGAGTTGGACAGCGCTATTTCTGGCCTGGAATGCATCGGGACGTCCGACGACACGTAAGGTGCTGCGAGACCTGCCAGCGGTTCAAGGCGAGTCAGCTCAAGCCCGCGGGGAAGATGCTCACCCGTCGCCCCAAGGAACCCTTCACAATGGTCAGCGCAGACTTCATCGGACCCCTACCCCGGTCTCGTCGCGGGAATACAATGCTGCTGGTCTTCCTGGACGTCTTCTCGAAATGGGTCGAGATCATACCGCTGCGGAAGGCGACGACGGCCCAGCTGGAACTGGCGTTTCGAGAGCGCATCCTCTCCCGATTCGGAACCCCACGCACGCTGATATGCGACAACGGATCGCAATTCACGAGTCGAGGGTTTAAGGCACTCTGCAAACGGGCCGGCGTCCAGATTCAGTACACGGCTCCGTACTCGCCGCAACAGAACCCGAGCGTGCGAACTGGACGATCAAAACTATGATCGCCCAATACACCGCGGTCGACCAACGATCCTGGGACCAGCTACTGCCAGAGATCTCGCTCGCAGTGAATTCCAGCATCTCGGACAGCACGGGATTTAGCCCCGCCTATTTAGTCCAGGGCCGCGAGCCACGCCTGCCGGGGGCCTGGTACGACAAAGTGACGCCGAGCTCAAGTACCACGCCACAGCCACCCGAAGACCGGGCTAAAGGATTACAGGAGGCATATGCTATCGCACGAGAGAACAACGAGCGGGAATCCCAGGAACAGCAGCGGTACTACAATTTACGGCGGCGCGCTTGGCGACCGTTGGTGGGATCATGGGTGCTGGTCCGTACCCATCACCTGTCCAAGGCCAGCGAGGGATTCAACGCCAAGTTGGCTCCGAAGTACACCGGACCATACAAAGTGGTGAAGTTCCTGTCACAGAACGTAGTGCGCCTACAACTGCGGGGCTCTAAGAAACGGCGGACTGCCAGTCTCCCAGATCTCAAAGAGTACAGGACCGGAGAAGCCGACGACGAAGAAGATACAGCGAACAACGAGGCAGGGCCATACACAGAAGCGTTCGCCTCCGAACCCCCAAACGTGGATCCAGAAGACTCCCAAGCTCTGAACGACCAGCAGGAGACACGCGGCCAGGAGAAAAACCAGGATGCCCAAGTCACTGAGCAGCGTACCCAGCCCAAGAAAGCCACCCATCGACGAGTACACTTCGAATAAACCAACATCGAGCAGGGCCACGTGAGTCAAGAGGGGCACCCGCGCTGCCATAGTTAGGTTAAGCCGCCAAGTAAGCTAAGAACTCTGAACTTGTAATCTAGAACCATAAGTATCTCAAGCCGCACTATAGGTAGGATTTACACAATAAGACCTAAGCTAATACGTTACATTTACTAGCACACCGTCACCATATCCGACAACGAGGAGTATGAATACCGCCCAGGGAGCGACTCCACCCGCTCTCCCTCACCACCAGCCGTCACCAACAGCACCGACTCCGGGCTATCGGAGTACGCGGAACGCGCCGCACCGCCACCGTTCGACCCGGCCGGGACACCGCCGTCTCCACCTCTTGTCCACGACGGAGACGCCGACTCCCAGTCCACAGTCCGCCTCGACCCGTCGTACGAATGCGAGGTGAGCAGTGGATCGAACGGACCACCAAGGCAGGAGGAGGACCCACCAGCTCGAGATGTTGAGCCCGACACCAGGGGGCTGACTACAGCGAGACTGGCGCGGTTAAACGTCGCAGGAGCCCCAGCAGTCGGGTACAGCACGTCCTGCTGCCTGGTGACCGCTTGGCTGGAGAGCGTAGTGACGCCGGCATTCGCTGAGGGGTTTGAAGAGAGATGCGTCCAGGAGAGTCGGGCCTGGGTACCACACTCGGCACCGTCTACAGACGACTCGTCAGTAGGAGGGGATGGCCGCTTCGCGACTGGAGGCCCACCCGTGCCCCTCCAGTGCTCGCTGGCAGAGGCCAACGACGCTTGGGCCGACTACGCAGCCCGGCCTCGCACCCCCACCACCTCGACCGCCTCACGGGAAGCCGATGCCACCGGAGACTCGTTTATGAGTACTTCGGTGAGTGGATCCCTGAGCGACGCGCCGACGCGGAGGACGTAGCTGCTCAGTCGCCCCAGATGGACGACGGCGAGGAAGGGATGGGTCCCACACCGGGCTGCCCGACGACGCGGGAAACGCAGCCCGGAGGAGCTGAAGCCAGGACCCCGAGTCCCCAGACGACCGCAGCGCAGAACGGGGCACTTCCAGCTACCCCGGGAAGGGGAATCTCCGAGGTACCGTAGAAGCTGCCCCACATCCAGCGGGTAACAATGTACATATTCATACAAATATTGGTAGATAGTAATGATAAGATAATAATTTAGGATGTACATAGTGGTAGAGAATAAGAAAAACAACTAGTACTAAGTTAGGATAGGCCACGGAGGCAGGCAAGAAGCCAAAAGAGCCGTTAAGTTCAAAACTTCGGCCGTTAGCCGGTAGTTCAAACAGGCGTTATTTAATGTATTAGTTAGGATCTCAGCTGATCAGGCACTCTACCCAGCGAGTTAGGCGATCTACACACGATCGGATTAGGCGACCCACGCACGGTTCCAGTGTTGAGAAGCGAGGACCCGGCTGGCTATATAAACCCGGCGGCTGCTAGTCCAGGTTCTCATTTCATTCGCCACTAGTCAAAGACCCAGCATCGAAGCAGAGAAAACCACGCCAAGGACACGCAGGACACCAAGGACCCGCAGGACATCAAGGATCAGGACGAAGGACCCTAGTGAGTAGAGTGCGAGAGAGATAGGGAGAGACAGGGAAAGAAAATAGTGCGGCTAGGGTAAATATACAGATAGAAAAGAGGAAGAAAAGCCCACAAAGATAACCAAGAACAATAAAGCGGAAAAACACGGACAATAAGAACAGCGAACATACACCGAGTTGGATTTATTTCTTCCCTGACCCTCAAAGCCCTGATCCGCGTGTGCTAAAACAGTGGCCTAAGCCAAGCCGGTTGCGTTTTCGAGAAGATTCCTCTGCGCAACTGGACTTTGGTGGCAACCACGTGCACAGACGTGAAGGCGTGCAAGTACGTACAGCGCCCCAGGCGGCGGGAGTTGACACAGTGGTACGGGCCAATTCCCCCCTGCTCTGACCCGCCAATAAGACCCACCGCGCACATCGGCGACGGTGTCCAGGTTGCCCGCTTCTCCTCGTCCCCGCTTATTTACAAATTCGATTGTAAAGGATCCTGGGGAGACTGAGCTCTATCCCAGCCGTAGAAACATCCTTACAAATCAGCTTCTTAACCTCAACATGGTCCTAAACACCCCTGAAGATGATGATATTGACGATGCTACTGAACTTTTTGTCCAAAATATCCACATTGTTGCTGAATCCTCAACCTGTAGGCAAGGTTCAATAAACCCATCGCATCAAACTCATGCCCTTTTAAAACCTGAGGTTCTGGATCTGGTGAGGTTGAAAAGAGATTCATGCGGTCGAGAGATCCAGCAGACAAAAGAGCATAACGTCGCGCTGAGGGCGATCTCAAAAAGTGGTGGCACAAAACAAAAAATGACTACTTCGCTGATCTGCTACGTAATGCTGATCCAAATAAAAAAGCTGCACCTCAGTAAACCTACCGGATTTGACGGTATGGACAGCATGGTTGTCAAGGCACTCCGAAAAAGGGTATACTGTTTTTAGTCCTCCTGTTCAACTCCATGTTACGTATCCACCACTTCCACACACAATGGAAGTGCGCTGTGATATCGATGATACCGAAGCCAGGTAAGGCGGAGAACCTTGTTGCGTCGTACCGACCAATAAGCTTGCTGCCCACATTCTCTAAAATATTCGAGAGAATATTTCTTAGCAGAACGATGGCAGTAAGAAGGATCCAGTTCGGCTTCAGGAATCACCATGGAACCCCGGAACAAGTGCACAAAGTTACTCATCATATTTTGGATGCCTTCGAGAATAGACAGTACAGCTCTGCTATCTTCTTGGTCGTAAAGGAAGCTTTCGATAGTGTATGGCACGATGGCTTGCTATTTAAGCTGAAGACTCTCTTGCCAACTGCGCAGTATCTCCTTGTTAAAACATATCTGCTGGATAGAAGCTTTATGGGTGAAGTGAGAGGCAAAATATCATCTATCTGATGAATACGAGCTGGCGTACCACAAGGTAGTGTTTTGGGTCCTGTGCTGTACACTCTTTACACCTTTGACTTGCCAAATCCCAGAGACCCGTGTAACCTCCTGGCAACGTATGCCGATGAAACAGCCTTCATCGCAAACTCTCCGTGTCGAATCGAGGCGTCCAGAATTACCCAGAGCTTCTTGGACTTGTACAGCGAGTGGACGAACAGGTGTAATATAAGCATAAACGGAAATAAATCGCAACATTGCAACTTCTCCTTAAGGCATCAAACCCTTCCTAGGGTTAAATTCCAAGACACGCTCATCCCATAATCCTTTCAGGGGCAGTATCTTGGATTGATCCTCGACAAGCGGCTCACATGGAGGTAACACACCGTCAAAATAGCAGCAACATGCCGTAGTAAGCTTATGAAGCTTAATTGGATGCTTAGGGCAGCGAGTCATCTGAGCCTCAGAAATAAAATTCTGATCTACAAGGCAATAGTAGCCCCTTCCATGACATATTGAATGCAACTATGGGGTACGACGTCCGACTCAAACATCATGCGAGTACAGAGGCTGCAAAACCGAGCACTGCGAACCATTGGAAATGCGCCGTGGTACGTGAGAAATGAGGACATAACAAAAGACCTTCACATCCCCACCGTGAGGGAACAAATCAATCATCACTCAAGATGCTACAATTTACGGATTCGAGCCCACTCGAACCACATATCTGCTTCATTGGCAACCCCTATGATCAGAAGAAGGCTAAAGAGAAGGAACCAAGCAGACCTATAGATAGGAAGGCGGCAAAGAACAAGAGTCCTTCCCCAATAAATAAAATCTAATCGTGATCGTCACCAAAAACTCCTGTTAATTTTTGTTAAAGTCAAAAACATATTGATACCTATCGCTGCTGTTATGTTTTTCCATTTTATGATTGTTACTCTTTCTACTTTCTACGTTTGATAGCCTTTTAATTGGCTGATTAACTTATAAATAAAATATATGTTATATAAAAAAAAAAAGGTTTGGAGTGTTACGTTTGTATGAACATCAATTTCCAGCAGGCAAATAACCTTGTGAAAATTGAAAAAAAAAACCAATCATGTCCCACTATTCTAAACAATAGACCAAATGGCATATCAGATAAGTAATTCTGACTTTTTTGTTGTTTTGTAGTTCTACTTGGTAATTTTTTTTTAGTTCTTCATCGACGATGTTGTATGGTTTTGGCTATTGAAGAATGGAACATTGACATTGTTATATGTCTTTCTGGCCTCTTGTTTTTTTTTATATTTTTTGACAATTTCATTTTTTTCCTAATACTTGTGGAAATTTGCATAATACATTTTTGTTTTAATTTGGTGTTTATCCTATAGCATCCATATACTCACTATTTTAGGTATGACTACAAGGTTATTAATTATTCAGACTTCCAAATTTTGATTCCGCAATTGTTTTACACATTTTTTTTTTACCTCATTTGAAAAAAATTGTTTTATGATTATCTTGCAAAGAATTATAAGCAAGAGAGTTCACCCATATATGTACATATAGTTTTATAATAAGATAAATATTTGTTTCTATAAGTACCTGGAATTTAGATAAATCTTTTACAAATATATCTTCGCTGGAACTCATGTAATTAAACAGAACATCTTGTTGCACATCACGATTTTTTTTCACAAATCCATCAACAGAGTAAATAACACTTCCAGCGTAATGTTTTATTCCAAACTCGGTTTCCCAATGACGACGATCAGAACCTTTTATGTAATTTGGATGAAATTCAAACTCAGCGTGCATATTATTCAAATAAGCTGAATCAGAACCCTTTGGCATATGGCATTGCTCCGTCAATAACTTGAATATACATCGTGGAGGTTTTTCTATAATTTCCAAGCACTGCGAGTTGTCTGTAAACTCCACGTGATTAAAGATGATATCTTCTTTGTCGTACTGGAAATAAAAAAAGGATGATAATAAAATAATTTGTTAAGTCAAAAGTAACGTTTCAGTTGGTACAATAATGAAATCAATAAGAAAACAATCGAAATAAAAAACACCAATCAAAATTGAACTAAAATATATAAGTCTCAATAACTTCCGACCTAATATAAAGGCGTAAATGAATAGCACGGATCATATAAAACATGGAAAAACTCTGCGTGATCGTAGCTGTCGTATAATATTAAAGTTTATTAGCGATTGGAATTTTTGTCAACAAAGATAATTTATAATAAAGCGTTTAAACGCTCTTATTCGGCTATATCAAGACAGCCTTTTTTACGCTGGTCTCTCTATTTTTACATATCACGTCTTAGTTCTAGTCTGGTGTAGTTACCAACTTAAGCGGCCGATTTATTTTTTTTAAGTGTAATCACACAAAACGTGTACACTTACTCAAAAACGACGCCAGTATTTTTCGGGACGGCTGCAAGATCTTCTTTTGGTCAGCTCAATACCCAGAAGGGATTCTCACACGCCGATGCCCTTTGAAAGGAACAGAAAACGCACTCCAGCAGATCCCAGGACCGTCACAAAGCACACTGCAGTTACGTAGCGGACACCTTACCATAGACTCTATCTACTGCCCGGCCCTGCTTTATAATTCCTGAAGGAAAATTCATGAATTTTCTAGGAGATCTCTTTATCGTAGCAGGAAACTATAATGCCAAGCATACCCACTCGGGATTACGACTCGTGACTCCAATTATATAATGCAATTACAAAACTGAGAAACAAATTGGACTATGTTTCCCCAGGTAGCCCCACATACTGCCCAACAGACCCCAGAAAAGTTCCAGACTTAATCGATTTTGTCGTGACAAAAAACATTCCACGCAATATAACAAGCTCCAAAGCACTTTCGGATCTTTCATCAGACCATTCGCCAGTGCTTATAACTACAGATCACCCCCAGAGACTGTTATCGCACAGAATAAACTGTTTAAAATATAAAAAGTATGTAAGTGCCCACATCGAACATCGAACCCCGCAGCTCAACATCGAAGCGGACATCGATTGCTCTACCGATGCTCTTGAAGATGTACTCGTGTCAGTAGCCACTTTTTCAACACCACAATTGAAGGTTGTGCAAACCAACCATTTTAACACTAATCTCCAATTGGAACATATTATACTGGAAAAGAGGCGCCTGCGACATGCTTGGCAAACCAACATATCGCCATCTACAAAACAACGTCTTAAAGAAGCAACTCGCACACTAAAGCGTGCCTTGAAGAAAGATGCTGAAAATGCACAACTACGGTACATCGCAAAAATTTCACCAACCAGTACAAAACATCCTCTGCGGCGGGCTCACTCAAATCGAAACAGTCACTCCGATAAAAAATTTATCAGGTAGCTCATTACTCCTCATTTGCACCACTTTGTAGATCAATCATTTTCAGTGCCAATGCAGATTTATTAAACGTAGATTCACAATAAATAACCTTCTGGAGCTTCCTACATTTGTGATAAAGGTAGTTTCCTACAATGGTAGTTTTCAGACAGACGTCATTTACACTGACTTTAGTAAAGAATTTGACTGTGTAAATCACTTACTTCTTGTTCAAAAACTTGACCTGTTAGGTTTTCCAGTTGATCTCCTTATATGGATCTCAAGTTACCTGAAAGGCAGGTCACAATTTCTGAAATTCTCCGTGTGACCTCCGGCGTCCCACAAGCTTGAGATACATCGATCAAAATTGCGCGGCAACATTCCCGATTCTCAAAGGCAGTGCGGATTTCTGATGTTATTCTGTTAATTCTTGTTCGATTGTACCGTGACGTTGACGGAAGTCAAATATATGTGTGTTATAATACTGTGTGCTTCCAGATATGGTATTATCCGTGTAAGAAGGCATTTTTTGAACAATTTAAACAATTTATTAAATCAAGTCATCAACCTATAAAATTTCGAACCTGGTTTAATTGAGATAAGGATATGTCAAGCAGGCTGTCATTAAAATTACGCTTTGCTAGTGGTAGTAACACATGCGATCCATCCTCAGTGGACCAGGTGACTCCAAGTATATTAAAATCACCTAGAACTACCAACTGATCCCTGTCCTATTTGCAACAGACTTAATGAAGGAAAAATGATTTAAATAATCAGGAAATTCAGACAACGGCGGAATATATGAGAAAGTTATGTATATAGAGCTACCAGGAAGCGATAACTTTACACAAATAAAAGATGAAAGATGAAATGTCTCTAGCATAAGAAAACTTAAGCGTTTTTGCGGTTAGGGGACTCTTCTAATAGCTTACGACGTATCCAGCGCAGAGAGGAGATCAGCTCGGCGAAAACTACCTCAACTCTGAAACGGCTAATCAGCCCCATCAAGCCGCCTTTAGTTTGGCTCATGAACGATTTAATCTCGTTCGCAACCTCGACACAAGCATCACAACAGAACTGCAAATTGGGACCCTTTGAAAGTTCATCACTTGTCCGGCCAGTAAAACAGGCCCACTTGGTGTGCACCATGTTTTCACACAGTCAGCAAGTCATATTAAATTGGTCAGCCCTTAATACGAGGCTGCATTTTTTTGCAGAAGCAGACTAAATTATTGTTATATACCAAGAAAACGAATTGAAATTTATAAGCGAGCAGTTATTAGTACCTTAAGAGCGCAGAAACTGCATGCTTAGAACTAAAAACAGCACTACGACTTACGACGACCAAAGCACAAAAGGGAAACGACGGGGTTTCAAGAAAAGAAAACACAGAAAAGAACTATGAAATTAAAACAATTTTTGATTATTATTATGTGCACAAAAATTTAAAGTTGACACGCGAAGTGAACGGAATTTAAATGTAAATTTAAAGATCTGGATGAAAATGAAAATTGTTTTAGTACAACCCATCGATGGGATTAAACAAAAACAAAATACAAAATCGGAGCGCAGAAAAAACAAGACCCTAATCTTTAAAAGTCAAAGACGATTATGGCACGGCTTTTGCTCCATTTCTGGCGGTAAGAGTGCTGGAGCAACTGGCAAGCGGCTACAAGCAAGACTAGCCTAACACTGCAAGAATCGTTCTTGGTGACTTTTATGTGGATGATGTCATAACAGGGGCAAACATGGAAAGTGAGCTGATACAACGCAGGGATAAAGTCGTAAAATTATTGGAGCACGCAAAATATGAGTTGGGAAAAATGGATTTTTTTATGCATGTCAAAAGATGAAACGACCAAAATAACTAACATATTTATTGGCAGCCAAATTCAAATCCGCAGAAAGTACAAAATTGCATGATTTGTCAAGTCTCTCGGATTTTTGATTCACTCGGTATACAGTCGTTGTTCAATTAAAAATTTTGTTTTAAGAATTGTGGCTGTTTCACCTAAGTTGGGACTCACCATTACCTGATCATTTATCGGACCTATAACAGAAGTATCGAAAGGATGTTACAAAATTAGCCGACCTGCAAGTAAAAAGTCATGTGGGCTATATTTCTAGAACGATTGAGTTGTATGAATTTTCGGATGCATCAATAAAGGCTTACTCCGCTGTTGTATACAGCCCAATCAAGGGTCCTTACGGAGGTTTCAAGGTGTGTCTTCTTGCAGCAAGGACATGAGTGGCGCCGCTTAAACAACAGTCATTGCCTCGATTGGAGCTCTGTGGGGCCTTACTCTTCAGTCGACTAATTTCTTCTATTATGAAGAAAACATATGCTGTGACGAATTCGCCTAGAAGGCGTGTAGACCACAATTGTTTTTCATATTATTATAATAGTTTTAAGAGAAATATCTTGAAGTAGAATAAATATTAGGTCATAGTAAGATTAACCTGGAGAAGCAACGCTAACCGATATTTAGCCGAGACACGTTTAATGCTAGAAAAACAAAGGAGCGCAGATACCAGTAGTAGGAAAATACTAGAAATCCCGAAAGCGGGAAAAAGGAGGAAAAGCGCAGGAGATCACACAGGAACCGGCGAGGGTCTCTTCTCGTGGTGATCGTGAAGAAGAATCAAGACCTACAAAACAGGTCAATTGAGGTTAGTACGAATAGATTCTCATGTGTTCGCAACGGTGTGTAGCGGACTCGAGTGGTGATAACTTAAATAAATGGTACAAAATATATAATCGCATCTCCCGATCGTGTGTTTTCATTTCATTTTCATTCCCACAGCTACTTCGGGTCCGAACGTGGACATCCTTCCCGTTCGCCACAGTACCTGTAGTTCCGCCCTTAGTAAGGTATTCCCTTAGTACCACCGGACCTAAATGTGGACTCCTTCCCGTTCGATTCCATTATCCTACATTCCATTATCCATTAGCATCTGTCTTAGTTCTGGGGTTTGCGCGTGGTCACCCGTCCCGCCGAATCCCCTACCCTCTTATCTTAACTTCTGTAATAGTTTTGGGCCTTGCGCATGGTCAACCGCCTCGGCCGGTCGATCGACTTTAACCTTTCCGTCCTCGTACTACCCGACGCCTCCAAAGAATCCTCCCTGCTCGGCCTCGCCCGAAGCAGGACGTACGGAGTAATCCGACTCCCACTCAGCATTTGCTCCCCGGGAAGATACATAAGTGGAACCTGCGGTACGGTGGTAGCTAAAATCCATTAACCCTCATTGCCGCACTCGAGGCGAAAATGACGACGTATAGGATAAATCCGGAAGAGAAACGTACTGGCCATCTGAAGTCCGCCTCTTGCGGAGTGAATTCCTGGATTTCTCCCTACCTCCTCGATATTTCGAACGATTAGAGGACGAGATTAAGACTCATGTGCAAAGAAAATGAGAGCCTTTCTAAACATATTTACTCGAGCTCAGAACAAAGATGCAGCAGGCCGGGTACCGAGAAGAGGAAGAGTTTTACCGAGCATACGAAAACATGGCTACAGAGTACCGGCTGTATATCAAGCCCAGGGAATTCGCGACGCTGAAGCAGCTGACCCACATGGCTACCGAGTGCGAAAGTGTCAAACAACTCGAGTCGACTCGAGGTGGAACTACAAGAGTAACGGATCGCCGATCCCCTTTCGGAACTTGGAGAGTACTACTCAGGCAGAACACATGACTCACCGAATGATCGAGCAAGGAACATCGCGAGTGGACGTGCAGCGGGCCTGCGGCCGTTGCGGTGAGAACGGAAATTTCTATCGAGACTGTCCCAACCCGCGTCGCGACTTCTGTTGTTAACCATAGAGTGCTGCCGTCGAAATGCTAGGCATAGACGTCTCCGCCTTAGTGCGGCATAGACGAGCGAAGCAACGATCCGACCCCAACAAATAAACTCGGTGGGCTCATCACGGCAGCTATAGAAGTCGGAGGAAGGTGGGTAGACGCCACCGTTGATACAGGGGCATCGAGGAGTTTCGCCAGTGAATGTTTCACAAACCTGGTTGTCCGCGCAGGCGAGGTTCGTGAAGTTGTCACTAGAATATTGTTGGCTGATCGGTCATGTCGGGATGTTGCGAAATTGTGGCGTTGGGGGCACCACAGTACTCTTACCCATGTTGGTGATGCCCACCATGTTGGATCGAGTGATTCTTGGGATGGATTTCCTCAAAGCAGCCGGACCGCGCGTGCGATGTGTACAAGCCACCCTCGAATTGCAATCAGTACTCATACCACCGAGAGACGATCGAGAAGAAGCAGTACACTGTATAAACATTTTTTAGTAATAATTGCTTATCTAATTTTACTGTCGCTTCCCAAAGTCCTCCAAAATGCGGTGCTCTTGGTGGATAAGCTTTAAATTGACGCCATTATTATTGCAAGACTTCATTATAGACTTTTTTGCCATTTCCGAGAAGATAGCCTCTTCCAATTCCGGAAGATCTTTGTAGATAAGCATGACTTTATTGACGGCTTGCTTGACATTGCGCTATCCCAAGTGAACCATGTTAAGAACTCATTAGGGCGTTTACTGGACTTGTGTTTTGTTTCAAATTCAGAAGGCGTTTGCCTATCAAGAACGGGACCACCTATACAACCGGAGGATGATAAGGATCCAACTCCAGAGCTGACTGTAGACGTAAGAACAGAGCTGAATAAAAAATCCGAAAAGTCGGTTAAACGCTGCTTTCGTAAGGCGAACTTTCATCTTTTAAATACTTTTATATCCGGCTATGACTGGTCCGAATTTTATTCATGCACTAACGTGGCTAAGGTCGTTAATATCTTTTATAATGCATTGAATTCCTTCTTTTATCTGTGTGTTCCGTTATACTATCCGTCAATTTCAAATAAACCTCCGTGGTTTAATAAAGAGTTATCACACCTAAAAAATATTAAGTCCAGACTTTTCAATAAATTTAAAATGTGCGGTTCACAATCTGCCTTCTCTCGGTACCTAAGGGCTCGGTCAAATTTTATAGTGCTTAACGCCCGGTGTTATAAAACCTATTTGACTCGTTGAAGGGGGCAATTTTTACAAGATCCAAAACAGTTTTATAATTTTATTAACACTAAACGTAAATCAGCCTGTTACCCTTCATCGCTATCATTTAAAACTCTACGGAAAACTCTGATCAGGAAATTTCCGATCTATTTGCCCAGTTTTTCCAGACAATATATTCTGTTTCATCCCGTCCAAATCCGTCTTATTCAAATGCCATACCCAAGTCGAACTTGATTTTTTGTCGGAGATTAAGCGAAAGCTCCCTTCTTTTGGATCTCCATAAAGTTAAGCCAGTCTATTCACCGGGTCCGGACGGAGTTCCAGGCTGCGTGCTTAAATACTGTGCTGAAACTCTGTGTAGACCTCTGTACAAATTGCTTACTTTGTCTTTAAAAACATCTCATTTCCCACTTATTTGGAAGGAGTCATTTGTCATTCCCCTTCATAAGAAAGGAAATAAATGCAATAGAAGTAATTACAGAGGCATATCCAAATTATCCGCCAGCCCAAAGCGTTTCGAAAATACTATTACACCCCATTTGCAACATCAACATGGATTTATAAGGCGAAGATCTACGACGACAAACCTCTTGGAGCTAACGTCTTTTGTAATAAATGGCATTAGAAAGAACATGCAGACTGACGTAGTTTAAGTAAAGCGTTTGATTTAGTAAATCACTCGCTTCTTATATTGAAGCTAGACTTATTAGGGTTTCCATATGATCTTCTAACATGGGTCTCAAGTTATCTGAGTGGTAGGACTCAACGAGTCCTCTTTAAAAACTCGATCTCTGATTTGATCCGAGTTACTTCAGGGGTCCCACAAGGAAGCAACCTTGGCCCACTTCTTTTTACTTTATTTATAAACGATCTCCCTCTAGTCTTGACAAAGTCGCGTGTCCTTATGTACGCAGATGACGTTAAGTTATGCCTGCAATATAACGAAATTCCGACTTTCAATCTGACCTAAATGCTTTTCAAACATGGTGTTGTGAAAATCTTTTGGATTTAAATAGCGCTAAGTGCAAAGTAATGACATTTTTTCGGGTGAACCCAAAATATGCCACGTATACGCTGGGTGGTTCCGCGTTGTCTAGAATTACGCATGTTGATGACCTTGGCGTCCCTCTTGACTCAAAACTTAAGTTTTGTGACCATATTACTTCTATGGTAAATAAAGCCAGGGGAGTACTTTAATATATTAAAAGGTGGTCAAAGGAATTCGATGATCCCTAAGTTACAAAGACTCTGTTCAACTAGTCCGTCCAATCCTGGAAGTCTGTTTAGCAGTTTGGAGTCCATTCGTTGAACGATGCTTGGCACAACTTTTATTTATAAGCTTATCCTTTGATGTCAATGTGATTGCTTTTACCGAAACATGGTTTAGTTTCCTGTGTTTCTGACTGCGAAATATTTGCTGTCCATGAGTTTGTTCACTGTCTTATTGATCTTTTCTGACAAACTCCATGTCCAGCCTTTTTAAGAAATTTAAGAGAACCGGGCTGCAAGTTGACCATTCGAGGTATCAATTGCTCGTTCAAATTTCTTAGTCCACAATTCCCAATGTTACTATAGTTACCTAAACCCTTGTAGAATCGAATTCCAAGAAAACTCCAAGCAGTTCTACGCATTTGTTTATTCGAAATGAAAATCGCAATAATTTTCATCTTGGCTTCACCTTGATACGACATCCGCCTCTACTGACTCCGTTATTGCCAACTTATTTGCAAAATTTTTCCAGACCACGTACTCGTCTTTTAGTTACGATTATACTTTATCCTATCCATGTATTTGATGTTTTACAAAATCTGCAAACAATGAAGATGGGTTTCTCTTCGGGACCTCATCTTGTACCAAGCTATATTATCAAAAAATGTGCCGATGCTTTGTGCAAACCATTATCTAAACTTTTTCAGATATCGCTTCTAGATTCATATTTCCCTGAAGCTTGGAAGGAATCTTTGATCTTTCCACTTCATAAAAAGGGAAGCAAATCGGACATTAAAAACTATTGCAAAACTGAGCGCTATCCCCAAGTTTTTTGAACAGCTTATTACCGCTCAGCCTCAGCACCAATGCAGCAGTAATGTCCCCAACTCAGGATCAGGAAATCAAAGTTTTTGATTGCTGAGTCTAGCCTGATCCCTTTGCAATAGTTTCTTTAGCGATGTCACGTGGCAATGTCACGACACACCTCCCAGCGCACATGAAATCTCTCTTTGTGCTTGTATTTGAAGGGTGATTTTGACTTAACACATAATTTTTGTTTTTGAATATATTTAAGACGTTCTGCTTGTGTTTTTCTCAATTCATTGTGCATTTATATATGAAACGGAATCAAAGGGTTTCTCAAAAGAGAAGCACAATGAAACGCAATTTACAGCCTCATGAGAGCTTTTTGCTCTTCACTGTTCCCATGGCCTCAAGAGTGAGCAAGTTTCATTTGTTTTGTTTTTTAGAGCTGATAATGTTTTTTATACCCTTGCAGAGGGCTTTATAATTTTGGTCAGAAGTTTGTAACGCAGTGAAGGAGACGTTTCCGACCGAAAAAAATAATATATATTCTTGATCAGGATCAATAAGGGAACTCAGTTTAAAGGCTAGCGATCTGAAACTTTCACAGTCATCCTGATCAGGGTAATAACGCATGCCGATCGGACGTCTATTTCTTATTGTTAATGGCTGCGAAAACACCCCGTTTTTCTATTTTTATATCATATTTTTGCAGTATAAAAGGTATGACATGAAACTATGCAAATCTAGTTTTTTTATGCATACCTTATTCCTCTCGCTCCTTTTTCAAATTTAGCAAATTTCTGTATGCAAGGGTATTAAAACTTCGTCTTGCCGAAGTTAGCTTCCGTCCTCGTTTTATCATGCAACTGTTACTAACCTTTATTTTGAGGGCATCGATAACTTCATTACGTTGGGCTCGATTCCAGTTTTTTATTTTATTAGTCTTTAATACATCCATATTCTTCAAATTTTCCGGGAGCTCGAAACACGTCCGCTCTCTTCGCCTACACTTCTCAACCAATTCAAAATATGCGGTTAAAAGTTTCCAAATGCGCAATGGGATTGAGTGAAGCTCAGCTAAAAACAATAGTAGACAGTGCTGTTGACGGCGCGTTCCCAGTTCAAAAATAATCATTCGAAAGGCAATTACAAGAGCTTAGTGAGCGAATTCGGTAGTTAACAGTTGACACACCAGAGGTAGAAACTTACACAGATGCTGAGATCATAGAAGGTGTTGTTTGTAAAGAATCGCTTGATATAATAAAGTCCCTACCAGACTTCGATGGTAAAAGTGAAACATATGTGTCTTGGAGAAAAGCGGCTCATGTCTCTTGGTATTATGCGAAATAAAGTAAAAGGCTCAGCAAAAAAGGTGCTGGCTTCCTTTAAATGATCAGCCGTCTGGATTTTACATATGCCGACAAAAGGCGGATCTATTTAATCGAACAAGAGTTATCAACATTACGACAGGGCAACTTGACTATTACCGAATTCTACGACGAAGTCAAGAAAAAACATACCTTGCTTACCAACAAGACAATAATGACATTCGATGGTTCCTTGGCGATGTCACTGAATGAAAAGTATAGAATGGATGCGCTACGTGTATTTATAACTTGACAAAAAAATCGTTGAGCGATATTCTTGTTGCAAAAAGTCCCAAAGACCTACCAAACGCTCTTGCCTTAGCTCAAGAGGTTGAATCCAAATACGAATGCTATCAATTTGCCCTTAATTATTCCAGAATTTTAGGAGACAGAGTTCAGAAAACCGAGCAAAGACACAATGAAAGGGATAGGAATTAAGTCATGCCCATACAAAATAAAAACCCTTATTTTAGCAAGCGCCAAATACATATTTAACCAGGAAAGGCAAGATCCAGTACATTTGGCGAATACTGATGTATCTATGCGCTCTAGATCAACGGGTCAAAATCAATTTCAGACCCAGGGTTGGCCTTCTCAACAGCAAAATATTTGGCCATCTTAACAGCCATATACATTGCAAACAGAAAACCAATACGCATTGTAACCACAACAACAAAACGTAGGTTAGGCTCATGTTGATTATGCACAGGCATTAAAAAGACCAAATAGTGGCAGTGCAAGGTTTACAGGGACAAAACAGCAAAGGATTAACCACTTAGCTCATAGGGAAAGCCAAGATGAGGAAGACGCCGTCGATTATCAACAACAGGCAGAACTAATAGTATACCATCATGTTTATTTTTTAGCCACAGATCCTTGCTACCATACATAGAGAGAAAGATAGCAGGGAGAATCATAAAACTTTTGATCGATACCGGGACTTCAACTACATACAGCCTCTCTCTAGTTAAAGAACATAGTACCAGTGCAAAAAAAATCACAGTTAAATCGCTTCATGGTTGCAACACTGTAAAATACAAGTGCTTTATTAAACTTTTTAATGCAGACGTTCTGTTCTTCATACTCCTAAACCTTTCCAGTTTTGACGCCATAATAGGACTTGACCTATTGGTGCAGGCAAATGCCGTGTTATATTTTGAAAGCAAAACTTTTTCACCGATGTAAATGATATCGTGGTACCAAACCAGATATATATTAGATATTAGATTGGTCAGCCCTGATTATTTGGCTGCATTTTTTGGCAGAAGCCTCGGCTCCCTCAGCTATATTTACTATTTGGTTAATTTTCACCAATGCATATGGTGTTCCGAGAAGATTTTCAAGCAGTGATATTTAAGAAGTCATGCTTTTAAACTAACAGCCTATAACAGCCTATAATTAAAAGCATTGCGCAAATCCTTCGTGACCAGTGGGCAGAGCCCTTTGGAGTCTTGAAATACAAATTACACATACAAATGCACATACAAATTAAGAGATTTTATTAGTGTAGTTTAGAAATTGGTTTATTATTCAATACGTTGATTATATAACTATAACGTGGGTTGAGTCAGTTGATCCCCTTTCGGAACTTGGAGAGTACTACTCAGGCAGAACACATGACTCACCGAATGATCGAGAAAGGAACATCGCGAGTGGACGTGCAGCGGGCCTGCGGCCGTTGCGGTGAGAACGGAAATTTCTGTCGAGACTGTCCCAACCCGCGTCGCGACTTCTGTTGTTAACCATAGAGTGCTGCCGTCGAAATGCTAGGCATAGACGTCTCCGCCTTAGTGCGGCATAGACGAGCGAAGCAACGATCCGACCCCAACAAATAAACTCGGTGGGCTCATCACGGCAGCTATAGAAGTCGGAGGAAGGTGGGTAGACGCCACCGTTGATACAGGGGCATCGAGGAGTTTCGCCAGTGAATGTTTCACAAACCTGGTTGTCCGCGCAGGCGAGGTTCGTGAAGTTGTCACTAGAATATTGTTGGCCGATCGGTCATGTCGGGATGTGACGAAATTGTGGCGTTGGGGGCACCACAGTACTCTTACCCATGTTGGTGATGCCCACCATGTTGGATCGAGTGATTCTTGGGATGGATTTCCTCAAAGCAGCCGGACCGCGCGTGCGATGTGTACAAGCCACCACCGAGAGACGATCGAGAAGAAGCGGTACACTGTATAAACATTTTTTAGGAATAATTGCTTATCTAATTTTACTGTCGCTTCCCAAAGTCCTCCAAAATGCGGTGCTCTTGGTGGATAAGCTTTAAATTGACGCCATTATTATTGCAAGACTTCATTATAGACTTTTTTGCCATTTCCGAGAAGATAGCCTCTTCTAATTCCGGAAGATCTTTGTAGATAAGCATGACTTTATTGACGGCTTGCTTGACATTGCGCTATCCCAAGTGAACCATGTTAAGAACTCATTAGGGCGTTTACTGGACTTGTGTTTTGTTTCAAATTCAGAAGGCGTTTGCCTATCAAGAACGGGACAACTTACACAACCGGAGGATGATAAGGATCCAACTCTAGAGCTGACTGTAGACGTAAGAACAGAGCTGAATAAAAAATCCGAAAAGTCGGTTAAACGCTGCTTTCGTAAGGCGAACTTTCATCTTTTAAATACTTTTATATCCGGCTATGACTGGTCCGAATTTTATTCATGCACTAACGTGGCTAAGGTCGTTAATATCTTTTATAATGCATTGAATTCCTTCTTTTATCTGTGTGTTTCGTTATACTATCCGTCAATTTCAAATAAACCTCCGTGGTTTAATAAAGAGTTGTCACACCTAAAAAATATTAAGTCCAGACTTTTCAATAAATTTAAAATGTGCGGTTCACAATCTGCCTTCTCTCGGTACCTAAGGGCTCGGTCAAATTTTATAGTGCTTAACGCCCGGTGTTATAAAACCTATTTGACTCGTTGAAGGGGGCAATTTTTACAAGATCCAAAACAGTTTTATAATTTTATTACACTAAACGTAAATCAGCCTGTTACCCTTCATCGCTATCATTTAAAACTCTACGGAAAACTCTGATCAGGAAATTGCCGATCTATTTGCCCAGTTTTTCCAGACAATATATTCTGTTTCATCCCGTCCAAATCCGTCTTATTCAAATGCCATACCCAAGTCGAACTTGATTTTTTGTCGGAGATTAAGCGAAAGCTCCCTTCTTTTAGATCTCCATAAAGTTAAGCCAGTCTATTCACCGGGTCCGGACGGAGTTCCAGGCTGCGTGCTTAAATACTGTGCTGAAACTCTGTGTAGACCTCTGTACAAATTGCTTACTTTGTCTTTAAAAACATCTCATTTCCCACTTATTTGGAAGGAGTCATTTGTCATTCCCCTTCATAAGAAAGGAAATAAATGCAATAGAAGTAATTACAGAGGCATATCCAAATTATCCGCCATCCCAAAGCGTTTCGAAAATACTATTACACCCCATTTGCAACATCTTTGTAGATCGATTATATATCATGTCAACATGGATTTATAAGGCGATCTACGACGACAAACCTTTTGGAGCTAACGTCTTTTGTAATAAATGGCTTTAGAAAGAACATGCAGACTGACGTAGTTTAAGTAAAGCGTTTGATTCAGTAAATCACTCGCTTCTTATATTGAAGCTAGACTTATTAGGGTTTCCATATGATCTTCTAACATGGGTCTCAAGTTATCTGAGTGGTAGGACTCAACGAGTCCTCTTTAAAAACTCGATCTCTGATTTGATCCGAGTTACTTCAGGGGTCCCACAAGGAAGCAACCTTGGCCCACTTCTTTTTACTTTATTTATAAACGATCTCCCTCTAGTCTTGACAAAGTCGCGTGTCCTTATGTACGCAGATGACGTTAAGTTATGCCTGCAATATAACGAAATTTCTAGAAGTTCCGACTTTCAATCTGACCTAAATGCTTTTCAAACATGGTGTTGTGAAAATCTTTTGGATTTAAATAGCGCTAAGTGCAAAGTAATGACATTTTTTCGGGTGAACCCAAAATATGCCACGTATACGCTGGGTGGTTCCGCGTTGTCTAGAATTACGCATGTTGATGACCTTGGCGTCCCTCTTGACTCAAAACTTAAGTTTTGTGACCATATTACTTCTATGGTAAATAAAGCCAGGGGAGTACTTTAATATATTAAAAGGTGGTCAAAGGAATTCGATGATCCCTAAGTTACAAAGACTCTGTTCAACTAGTCCGTCCAATCCTGGAAGTCTGTTTAGCAGTTTGGAGTCCATTCGTTGAACGATGCTTGGCACAACTTTTATTTATAAGCTTATCCTTTGATGTCAATGTGATTGCTTTTACCGAAACATGGTTTAGTTTCCTGTGTTTCTGACTGCGAAATATTTGCTGTCCATGAGTTTGTTCACTGTCTTATTGATCTTTTCTGACAAACTCCATGTCCAGCCTTTTAAGAAATTTAAGAGAACCGGGCTGCAAGTTGACCATTCGAGGTATCAATTGCTCGTTCAAATTTCTTAGTCCACAATTCCCAATGTTACTATAGTTACCTAAACCCTTGTAGAATCGAATTCCAAGAAAACTCCAAGCAGTTCTACGCATTTGTTTATTCGAAACGAAAATCGCAATAATTTTCATCTTGGCTTCACCTTGATACGACATCCGCCTCTACTGACTCCGTTATTGCCAACTTATTTGCAAAATTTTTCCAGACCACGTACTCGTCTTTTAGTTACGATTATACTTTATCCTATCCATGTATTTGATGTTTTACAAAATCTGCAAACAATGAAGATGGGTTTCTCTTCGGGACCTCATCTTGTACCAAGCTATATTATCAAAAAATGTGCCGATGCTTTGTGCAAACCATTATCTAAACTTTTTCAGATATCGCTTCTAGATTCATATTTCCCTGAAGCTTGGAAGGAATCTTTGATCTTTCCACTTCATAAAAAGGGAAGCAAATCGGACATTAAAAACTATTGCAAAACTGAGCGCTATCCCCAAGTTTTTTGAACAGCTTATTACCGCTCAGCCTCAGCACCAATGCAGCAGTAATGTCCCCAACTCAGGATCAGGAAATCAAAGTTTTTGATTGCTGAGTCTAGCCTGATCCCTTTGCAATAGTTTCTTTAGCGATGTCACGTGGCAATGTCACGACACACCTCCCAGCGCACATGAAATCTCTCTTTGTGCTTGTATTTGAAAGTCAAAATCACGACTTAACACATAATTTTTGTTTTTGAATATATTTAAGACGTTCTGCTTGTGTTTTTCTCAATTCATTGTGCATTTATATATGAAACGGAATCAAAGGGTTTCTCAAAAGAGAAGCACAATGAGAGAGAGAGCTTTTTGCTCTTCACTGTTCCCATGGCCTCAAGAGTGAGCAAGTTTCATTTGTTTTGTTTTTTAGAGCTGATAATGTTTTTTATACCCTTGCAGAGGGCTTTATAATTTTGGTCAGAAGTTTGTAACGCAGTGAAGGAGACGTTTCCGACCGAAAAAAATAATATATATTCTTGATCAGGATCAATAAGGGAGTCGATATAGCCATGTCCGTCTGCCCGTCTGTTTCAATAACGTTTGCGAACTCAGTTTAAAGGCTAGCGATCTGAAACTTTCACAGTCATCCTGATCAGGGTAATAACGCATGCCGATCGGACGTCTATTTCTTATTGTTAATGGCTGCGAAAACACCCCGTTTTTCTATTTTTATATCATATTTTTGCAGTATAAAAGGTATGACATGAAACTATGCATGTTTAGGTCAGTGGCCCACTGCATTGGCTCTGGTCACTGAGCTCTCCGACCTTTCGCTCTCGCCCCTCTTGCGCTCCCTCGCTCGCCTCTCACAACGTCCGCGCTCCAGAGTGCGAACTTCGGGTTTCGCATCCGAACTCCTCGGATGGCCGCTGCCGATCTCCCGCTCTCGCTTGAACGGAGTAAAGCGGGCGGGAGCGCGGTTTTAGTTTTAAGTTTTAATTAGTCTCATGTATAACGCTGAATAAACAACACGGAAATATACCACGACGCCCCCGACTTCTCATCTTCGTCTGCCCTTTGCGTTTGCGCCGTGGGAATTTTTGTGCTTCAAATTCGCTTCTTTTGTGGAAGGATCGCCCCCTACGAACATTTGGTCCATTCGAACCGGATAAGGATATCCATTCGACCAGCAGCTCCTGTGATTTCTTCCGCAAAAAAGATAAGTACGAGCATTTTCCGACTCCCTCTCGCTGCCGGTCTTTAGCAGTGGTTCGAACATTAAATTTCGTTCACACTGCAGTAAGATTTTTTCGTGTCAACTCCACGTCCGAGTTTTCCCGACACAACGGCAGTCGAGAGATTTAACATTCCTGCAATTCCAAAAAATTTTCTATCCGTCTCCGCTTTGTGTGCGTCGCCATACTCCTTGCCGTTTTCCTTTCGTTCCCCGTTGTACATCAACTTGCCAACGGTCAAGGCATACATATGTGCATCCAGACATACACATACACGCGCGTGACAACTTGTGTACATAGTGCAGTGCAATTCTGCCTCCAAAAAAATACGACAAAAAGTGAAATTGTGTGGTGGAAAATAAAAAGGCATAACTAATATCAGCCACTCGGTGTGAAGTAATTTCGGGAGTTTCCCTGTTCGCCGTACAATCCGCCGCTGTCGAGATATTTTTTTTGCCTTGTGTTTTTTTTTCTCCACATAATTTTATTTGTTCCGTCACTTCAAATACAGTCCACTCTTCGACGCTCTACTGTACCGATATACACTTACACATAAACGCATGCCTGCCCATACCTACATAGAACTATTTTCTGCCTCCACATACAGGAACATACACATATCCATAAACGCATGCATGCCCATATCTACATAAATATATTTTCTGCCTCCACATACAGGAACATAAAATAAAATAAATTCAAATCCACACGGGTGCGACCGTGATTGTTTTTCTCCAAATTGCCGCAATTAATCGCCCCAACGGATGTGTTATTATTGTTGCTGATTCTTTTCATCTGTTCCGTCATTTCAAATACAGTCCACTCTTCGACGCTCTACTGTACCGATACACACTTACACAAAACGCATGCATGCCCATATCTACATAGAATTATTTTCTGCCTCCACTTACAGGAACATACACATATCCATAAACGCATGCATGCCCATATCTACATAAATATATTTTCTGCCTCCACATTCAGGAACATAAAATAAAATAAATTCAAATCCACACGGGTGCGACCGTGATCGTTTTTTCGCCGAATTGCCGCATTAACCACCGCAGCGGCCGTGTTGTTATTGTTGCTGTTTTTTTTTTTCTTCTCTCTCTACCGCGCCCTCACGCATGCACTGCTCTGCCGACCGGCGTAACCCAGTGAACGCTTCTCCCGAACCAAAGCCAATGTTTTTTAATTCCACCATTCCGGTTCCGAAAAAAAAATATAAGTATTTATAATTATAATTATTATTTAAATATACAAATTATTAATTCATAATTATAATTACTATTTAATTATAAATATTATTTAATTATTTCCGGCAAAGTAATTAATTTATTTAATGGATTAATTAATTTATTTTTTATTGCGGTTTTCCGGATTTTTTTTGCAATCAAAGATATTTTCCAAATCCAAAAAAAAATAAATAAAAACCTTAATACAATAAAATTATTTGGCAACACTAACTAAGGGAAAAATTAGAATAAAAAAAAACAGAAGTCAACAAAGGGAGTAACAAGATATACAAATATATAAACAATCAATACAGTTTCATCGATTTCCAAATATTTTCTTCCGATTCTTCCCGTTGTTTATGGCACTGTGCTTTCTACTCCGCACAAATTAACAGTGTGACCGTTCTCTGGGGCTTTCTTTTCTTTTGCGTGCGTTCATTGGCAGCGACGACCAACTCGTTGGCGACTCAGATCGCGCCGAGAGCTTAACGGTGAATATCCTCACGTTCTGAACGAGACGCCCCTTGCTCAGGTCAGTCGACAAGAGCTGATCCGCAAAGTTCGAGTCCAAGAATGCCCACGGGAGACGACAAGAAACCGAGGTCGATCCCATCTATCCGTTTGGACAGGTCCCAATCCGCGTCTCCGCGGCCGTCTCAATTAACACCAAAGGCGGCCATAGCCATTCCAAGGGCAAAAAGCGACGAGTCCGTCGAGACTATCTCCGGTCCCCCGTCAAGGCTTTCTCGGTCGGTGTCCAAGATGGCTCAAACTGCGATAGACATCGCCCTCAAAAAGTTTATTGCCACAACAGACCGGGTTAGCCAATTTCAAGCGGATATTCATACTCCGAGCGCCGCTGAACCAGAACGACTTTCCCCTGGCATGTGCCAAGTCCATCGGGACCAAATCCGGGCCTTGTGGGAAAAGGTGGAGAAGAGCTATGAAAGTTGCTCCGATCTTCTTTCCGCGTCCACCGACAGTTCTGCCACCTCGACAGTGCTTGAATCCAAGTACAGTTACTGCTACTCCGTATATTCGAGATGTTTGGTCCAACTACAGGACATAATAGACAAGGCCGCCTCCCAGCCCATTCAGGCTGCTGTCAGTGTTCCAACACCGCCGTCTACGGGCTGTCGTTTGCCACCAGTCGACACCGAAGTTTTCGCTGGTGATTACCTGCGGTGGCCCACCTTCAGAGATCTTTTTACCGCGATATACATACACAACTCGCGTCTTACACCGGTGGAGAAGTTGTTCCACCTATTTTCCAAAACAAGTGGCGATGCGCACGCCATTGTTTCCAAAGCCCCGCTGACCAACGAAGGGTTTATCTCCGCGTGGCGAAGCCTCACCGACCGCTTCGAAAATCGGCGGTTATTAGTCAATAGCCAGCTAAAAATCCTCTTCAACATCCAGGCAGTACCCCAAGAGTCCGGAGCCGCTCTGAAGGAGCTGCAAGGGACAATCCAAAGTTGCCTGACAGCCTTAGAGATGTCCTCTATTCAAGTCGAGACTTGGGATTGTCTCCTGGTTTACATGGTTTCCTTAAAGCTTCCCAAAATTACGCTTTCAATGTGGGAGCAATCCATTCACAACAAGGCTGAGATTCCAACATGGAATGAGTTAGACTCGTTCCTGACAGAGCGTCATCGCACTCTGGAGGCTATCGATGACATAAGGCCTAGCAGTTCGGGTCAGGTTCCGCCAAGGTCGACACCTGCGAGCGCCCCAGCGCGTAGGCTTAATTCTTACGAGGCCAGAGTGACTCCAGCCCCAAGAGGGTGCGATCTCTGCTCCAGAGAGAATCATCCTGTTCGCTTATGTCCGCGCTTCCTTGAGATGGATGTAAATGGTCGCTCCGACTACATTAAGAAAAAGCAGCTTTGCCTGAACTGTTTTGCACGAGGGCACTTGCAACGGGATTGCACTAGTGCCCATAGCTGCTTCACGTGCCACAGCCGTCATCACACCCTCCTGCACCGCGGTAATCCATTCGCGGCCGCTCCAAGTCCGTCTGCGCCATCCGGGTCTCGACCCGCGCCTACTACAAGAGGCACGAGCCCCACAGAGGATCACTCTGATGTGCAAGTGTGCTTCGCTTCCGGCTCAAGAGCCGTCTTACTAGGCACAGCCCTCATTAACATTTGCCATTTAGGGTGCAATTTCCAGGCGCGTGCCCCAATCGACTCTGGTTCCGAGGCAACCTTTATTACGGAGAGACTTTTCAACCTCGTCAAACTTCCATTCGAGACTATCCAGGCCCAAGTCTCTGGTCTTAATCAAACCGTTGCCGCTCAGTCCACGAAACTCTGTCATTTTTCTATTCGATCGCCTTCCAGACCCGGGCTGCATTTAGAAACTTCAGCTTACGTTCTTCCGCAGCTGGCCGGGAATCTGCCTTCGTATCCAGTCCCTCGAGATCTTCTTAAGGGAATTCCTGACATCCCCCTTGCAGATCCCAAATTCGTCGAGAGCTCCCAAATCGATGTCTTGATAGGAGCCGATATTCTTCCGTCCATCCTCCTCGGCAACGCCAGGGCTAACATTTGCGGTTCACTTCTCGGCCAGGAAACCATTTTTGGATGTGTGTTGACAGGCCCCATATCTCCAGCGGCCCCCCGCAATTTGTCCGCCTTCTCCACTCGAGTTAACTGCGGACTCGACGACTCGTTGGATCATCTCCTTACCAAATTCTGGGAGGTGGAGGAAGTGCCCACACAGATAGTCCCCGAGTCTGATTCCGTCTGCGAACACAATTTTGTCCAGACTACAAGAAGGGACAATCGTGGCAAATACGTTGTGATGCTCCCCTTGCGCGATCCCGAGCATAATGGTTCCGAGCTCGCATCTTCACGATCCTTTGCTCTGGCTCAATTTCTGCGTAACGAGCAGCGCCTAAAAAGAGATCCTCCCCTGAAGGCCCGGTATGACTCTGTAATCCAAGAATACCTCGACTTAGGTCACATGGCCGAGGTCCCTTTGACGAGCAGTTCCGCCACGTACTACCTTCCACATCACGCCGTTCTTAAGCCCGAGAGCACAACCACTAAAGTGCGGGTGGTTTTCAACGCCTCTAGCCCTTCCGCAAACGGGACCAGTCTGAATGACATACTTTACGCGGGCCCGGTCTTACAATCCGACCTCACGATTCAAATCCTGAAGTGGCGGTACTTTAGGTTCGTTTTCAACGCCGACATCGAGAAGATGTATCGGCAAATTTGGGTAGACCCCCAGCATACTCCTTTGCAGCGCATTCTATTCCGCAATTCCGATGGGGAAATCCGCGACTACGAGTTGAAAACAGTCACCTTCGGGGTCAATTGTGCCCCGTTCCTAGCGATCCGTGTCGTGCAACAGCTCGCCGACGACGAAGAGTCGAGGTATCCGCAGGCGAGTCGGATTATCCGACAGTTCATGTACGTCGACGACGTACTCGCGGGGGCAGACTTCAAAACCGAAGCGCAAGCGGCTATCCGCGAGCTCCAGGAAGCCCTGGATTCAGCAGGATTCCCCCTTAGAAAATGGACATCCAATAGCAAGGCGATTTTGGCCAACATCCAGAGTGACCATCTCCTTCGCGCGGACTTCCTTGAAATCGACGCAGAGAGCACGGCTAAAACTCTCGGAGTGCGGTGGAAGGCGACGTCTGACGAGTTTTTCTTCATTCCGCCCGAATTGACCTTGTCTTCAACGTTCACAAAGCGTCAAGTCCTATCCCAAATCGCCAAACTATTTGATCCCGCGGGTTGGCTCGCCCCCTTCATAGTCCGGGCAAAGATGTTCATGCAGGACATTTGGCTCCAAAATCTAGGATGGGACGAGGCCCTCCCTCGAGATTTTTGCCAAAGATGGGTTGACTTCCTGGAAAATTACTCCGCTCTTGATCAGATCCACATTCCCCGATGGGTCGCTTTCCGACCACATTGGAAAATTGAGCATCATGGGTTCTGTGACGCCTCGCAGAAGGCGTACGGCGCAGCCCTCTACGTCCGAGTTGAGGCTGGGTCCGCGGTAATGGTGAACTTGCTCACGGCAAAGCCCCGGTAAAAACGGTGTCACTCCCGCGGCTCGAGTTGTGCGGAGCCTTGTTATTGTCCGAAATGGCCAACGCCGTTCTTCCGAAGATGCCCGGGCAGGCCGTCCGCCCTGCACTGTTGGACGGACTCTACGATTGTTCTCGCCTGGTTGCATAAGCCAGCGTGCCAATGGACAACGTTCGTGGCAAATCGTGTGACCAAGATTACCCAGCTTACCGAGGTGGAGAAATGGGCACACGTCCGCTCCGAGCATAACCCGGCAGATCTCGCTAGCCGGGGGGTGGCGCTTCAAGACCTTGCGGACAGCCAGCTGTGGTGGCATGGTCCCGCCTGGCTGCAGTGGCCTCGCTGCGAGTGGCCCACTCAAGGCTATGAACCTCCTGTGACTGAACTCGAGAAGCGAGCAGTCAAGGTCCATGTTGCGAAGGCCCCCCCTGAAGACATTCTGGAGCGTTTTTCCACACTCGACAAGACGTTGCGAGTCCTCGCTTACGCTCATCGGTTCATCCAGCGTTCGCGAAAACTCATGTCCCCGTTTGAAGATCTCTTGACAGCTCCTGAAATTGCGTCGGCCGAGCGGCTCCTGATTTCCGTCACGCAACGCAGGCACTTTGCCCTTGAGATGGGCTGCTTAAGCCAGAAACGGCCAGTGCCAGCATCCAGCCTGGTCCAAAACCTGAACCCGTTCATTGATTCCCAAGGGCTCATGAGAGCATGCGGCCGAGTCACGGCTTCCGAACTTCTCCAGTATGATGAACGGCATCCTGTCATCCTTCCATACGACTGCCATCTGTCCCGACTCCTCGTCCATTTTACGCATCGTATAACGCTGCACGGTGGCAATCAGCGTTCCAATCCGTTCCAAATTCTGGATCCCGAGGGTAAGGAATTTGGTCAAGTCCGTCATATATTCATGCAAGGTCTGCATCATCCACAAAAAGAGGTTGCAAACGCAACTGATGGGAGACTTACCCAAAGAACGAACGTCCTTCTCGCGCCCTTTCACATATACCGGTGTGGACTATGCCGGTCCCTTTGACATCAAAAACTACACGGGACGAGCCTGTCTCATTACGAAAGGGTATGTGCTGGTGTTCGTGTGCTTCGCCACTAAGGCCATCCATTTAGAACCTACTTCCGACCTTACGACTGAGAAGTTTCTCGCCGCCTTCGCCCGTTTCGTGTCCCGAAGAGGATGCCCCCGTCAAGTTCAGTCGGACAATGGCAAGACCTTTGTGGGTGCGGCTGCCTTACTCTCCCGCGAGTTTCTCCAAGCTCTCAAGGAAGCTGTGACAGGTGCCTATAGTCACCAGCAGCTGCTCTGGCAATTCATTCCTCCGGGAGCACCCCACATGGGAGGTTTGTGGGAAGCAGGTGTTAAGAGCTTCAAGACCCTGTTCTACAAGTCTACGGCGACGCGAAAATACACATTCGAAGAGCTGTCCACGCTTCTAGCTAGGATCGAAGCATGCCTGAATTCGCGTCCGCTCGCGCCGATGTCCGAAGACCCCACTGACCTGTTGGCACTTACGCCTGGGCACTTTCTTGTTGGAGGGCCCCTCCTCGCCATGGTCGAACCCGAGATAAAGGGGGACACCACATCTATTATAAACCGCTGGCAGCATCTGAAGGCTCTTCATCAACAATTTCGTCTGCGATGGAAAGAGGAGTACCTCAAGGAACTCCATAAGCGGAATAAGTGGAGAACCCCTACAAGAAATCTCCGTGCCGGGGACATGGTGGTAGTCAAGGAAGACAACCTTCCGTCCAATGAGTGGCGATTAGGCAGAATTGACGCGGTGTTTCCAGGATCCGATGGCCATGTTCTTGTGGTCGACATACGCACTGCACGGGGACTCATTAAGCGTCCCATAGCGAAGGTTGTCCTTCTTCCAACGGAAGAGTCCGTCTGCCCGCAATAAACAGTCGACCCTTCACTCCGGTGGTTCAATTCATCACTTCGATTCGTAGCGTCAATTAATAGTTCCAACCCATAGTTCCAATTCACAGTTCTTATCACTACTGATCCAAATTTTTTATTTTGTTCTATTCCGCCAACCAGATCTCACACGATGTCTCCACGTCCGCGCAGCGCCATCGCTTTGGAGCACAGACGAACTCGAGGTATGCAATCCTACCGTTGCCGAGTCTGTAGCGGGATCCATCCACTTCGGAAGTGTCGTCGGTTCCTCCGTCTGAGTGCCGAGAAGAGGCTCCGGGCTGTCCTTGCCAACCGGTACTGCCATCGCTGTTTGGCCCACGAGCACTCCGACGGAGCGTGTCGGCGAGGTGATCGCTGCAAAACTTGCGGCCAGGATCACCACACTCTGCTTCATCTCTCGGAACCACCGATGGCATCACGGCAGTCCCGCCCGGCAGCACGCCGGTCGCAGAGATCCGCTGCCACTCCGCAACACTCCTCAGCCGCTCCTCGGCCCTCGTCCGCCACTCCACGGCATTCTACAGCCGCTCCTCGGCACTCGTCCGCCACTCCACAGCACTCATCTGACACTCTGCGGCAATTTTCTGCTACTCGGGGTGCCACGCAGCTTGCGGTCACCGCTCCGTCCTTAACGTCCCTCCTACAGCGGCACAGCGTCAACCTCCTACCGACGGCTTTGGTGCGTTTAGAGACCGGGAGTCGAGTCTTCGACACTGCCGCGCTCATCGACCCGTGTACGCCTATGAGCTGTATCGACGCTTCGCTAGCGTCGAGTTTCCGCTTGCCGACCACCAACGTGGGAGGCGAACAGATTTGTTCGGCAACCGTGGGGTCCAAAATCGACAGCACTGTCCGGCTCGACACCATTTTTAAAATAGAGCCTCACGTGCGCATCCGGACTCCAATCCGGGAACTGAGCGACGCGGTAAGGACCCACTTTCGGGACATTACTCTGGCTGATGAGCGGTTTTATCTCCCCGCGACGATCTCCATCATCCTGGGCGCGGATATGTATCCGAGTGTGATGCGGCCGGGCTTCCTGAAAATTCAGGATGGATTGCCAGTGGCCCAGAGCACCGTGTTTGGGTGGGTCGTGTCCGGAGCCTGTCACCAGCCGTGAGAAGAGCAACCAGGCTATGTTGCAACCCGAGTAGTTGCAAGGGGGGGCGGAATGTTTAGGTCAGTGGCCCACTGCATTGGCGCTGGTCACTGAGCTCTCCGAGCTTTCGCTCTCGCCCCTCTTGCGCTCCCTCGCTCGCCTCTCACAACGTCCGCGCTCCAGAGTGCGAACTTCGGGTTTCGCATCCGAACTCCTCGGATGGCCGCTGCCGATCTCCCGCTCTCGCTTGAACGGAGTAAAGCGGGCGGGAGCGCGGTTTTAGTTTTAAGTTTTAATTAGTCTCATGTATAACGCTGAATAAACAACACGGAAATATACCACGACGCCCCCGACTTCTCATCTTCGTCTGCCCTTTGCGTTTGCGCCGTGGAAATTTTTGTGCTTCAAATTCGCTTCTTTTGTGGAAGGATCGCCCCCTACGAACAATGCAAATCTAGTTTTTTATGCATACCTTATTCCTCTCGCTCCTTTTTCAAATTTAGCAAATTTCTGTATGCAAGGGTATTAAAACTTCGTCTTGCCGAAGTTAGCTTCCGTCCTCGTTTTATCATGCAACTGTTACTAACCTTTATTTTGAGGGCATCGATAACTTCATTACGTTGGGCTCGATTCCAGTTTTTTATTTTATTAGTCTTTAATAAATCCATATTCTTCAAATTTTCCGGGAGCTCAAAACACGTCCTCTCTCTTTGCCTACACTTCTCAACCAATTCAAAATATGCGGTTAAAATTTTCCAAATGCGCAATGGCATTGAGTGAAGCTCAGCTAAAAACAATAGTAGACAGTGCTGTTGACGGCGCGTTCCCAGTTCAAAAATAATCATTCGAAAGGCAATTACAAGAGCTTAGTGAGCGAATTCTGTAGTTAACAGTTGACACACCAGAGGTAGAAACTTACACAGATGCTGAGATCATAGAAGGTGTTGTTTGTAAAGAATCGCTTGATATAATAAAGTCCCTACCAGACTTCGATGGTAAAAGTGAAACATATGTGTCTTGGAGAAAAGCGGCTCATGTCTCTTGGTATTATGCGAAATAAAGTAAAAGGCTTAGCAAAGGCTATGCCGACAAAAGGCGGATCTATTTAATCGAACAAGAGTTATCAACATTACGACAGGGCAACTTGACTATTACCGAATTCTACGACGAAGTCGAGAAAAAACTTACCTTGCTTACCAACAAGAAAATAATGACATTCGATGGTTCCTTGGCGATGTCACTGAATGAAAAGTATAGAATGGATGCGCTACGTGTATTTATAACTTGACAAAAAAATCGTTGAGCGATATTCTTCTTGCCTTAGCTCAAGAGGTTGAATCCAAATACGAATGCCATCAATTTGCCCTTAATTATTCCAGAATTTTAGGAGACAGAGTTCAGAAAACCGAGCAAAGACACAATGAAAGGGATAGGAATTAAGTCATGCCCATACAAAATAAAAACCCTTATTTTAGCAAGCGCCAAATACATATTTAATCAGGAAAGGCAAGATCCAGTACATTTGGCGAATACTGATGTATCTATGCGCTCTAGATCAACGGGTCAAAATCAATTTCAGACCCAGGGTTGGCCTTCTCAACAGCAAAATATTTGGCCATCTTAACAGCCATATACATTGCAAACAGAAAACCAATACGCATTGTAACCACAACAACAAAACGTAGGTTAGGCTCATGTTGATTATGCACAGGCATTAAAAAGACCAAATAGTGGCAGTGCAAGGTTTACAGGGACAAAACAGCAAAGGATTAACCACTTAGCTCATAGGGAAAGCCAAGATGAGGAAGACGCCGTCGATTATCAACAACAGGCAGAACTAATAGTATACCATCATGTTTATTTTTTAGCCACAGATCCTTGCTACCATACATAGAGAGAAAGATAGCAGGGAGAATCATAAAACTTTTGATCGATAACGGGACTTCAACTACATACAGCCTCTCTCTAGTTAAAGAACATAGTACCAGTGCAAAAAAAATCACAGTTAAATCGCTTCATGGTTGCAACACTGTAAAATACAAGTGCTTTATTAAACTTTTTAATGCAGACGTTCTGTTCTTCATTCTCCTAAACCTTTCAAGTTTTGACGCCATAATAGGACTTGACCTATTGGTGCAGGCAAATGCCGTGTTATATTTTGAAAGCAAAACTTTTTCACCGATGTAAATGATATCGTGGTACCAAACCAGATATATATTAGATATTAGATTGGTCAGCCCTGATTATTTGGCTGCATTTTTTGGCAGAAGCCTCGGCTCCCTCAGCTATATTTACTATTTGGTTAATTTTCACCAATGCATATGGTGTTCCGAGAAGATTTTCAAGCAGTGATATTTAAGAAGTCATGCTTTTAAACTAACAGCCTATAACAGCCTATAATTAAAAGCATTGCGCAAATCCTTCGTGACCAGTGGGCAGAGCCCTTTGGAGTCTTGAAATACAAATTACACATACAAATGCACATACAAATTAAGAGATTTTATTAGTGTAGTTTAGAAATTGGTTTATTATTCAATACGTTGATTATATAACTATAACGTGGGTTGAGTCAGTTGAGCAGACTTTATTGCTATCTTGCGTGCCGGTGACCGGCGCTTATGATATTCAAAAATACACTAATCTAAGTAAAGCATTGATCTTATCTCTAAAGCTCGATCTACGTCCGAAAACTAAGTACACAATTGTTCTTATCGGTGAAGCTCCCCCTTCTTAAATTTCCACTGACGGCTTAATCGGGGATCCATTTGAAACTGCGCATCTTGTCGTATATTTTGGTTGTTGTTACTTGATATTGCGTTTACTCACTGTGGGTTTCGGGATCTTCGCTGATTGTCAAAGTCATTGGTGAACAGAAAAGTCCCTGAGATGATCGTATTGAAGTTAACATCAATTTTATCGTTGCTTTCGTTTTGATGACGATAATGAGACCAATGTTGCATTACACAAGGGCATTAGAGAGCTCGCCGCAAGTATATGTTTTTAGCAAATTTATATAATTTAGATTTTCGATCCTTCTTTTATACCACTTTGGGTTTTTATGTTTCATTATACCTAGGAATATGATTAAAGCTGATTCTTATATTTAACTTTTTTCAGTGTTAATCGTAAACACGCTTATTAATTAAACATTATTAAATTATTTCGTTTATTTGCGCTTTTGTGTTCTTCCAAGGATATATTTTTGTGGATGACGGTCGTATTTGGCATTTTGACAAACTGAGCAATTAGATACAATAGTAGCAGCTAGTTGTTACATTTTAGGGAAAAAATAGTACTGAAGAGTTTGCTTAACGTTATCCTGCGCTGCCCTATGCGCTCTACTGCTCCGAAGCTACAATTTATTTTTGTTCGGCTTATTATAAATGTCGCTAACAATTTTTCTCGTGTGTCGGAAGTTTGTAGCTGGAAACTCATTTACAAGACAAATTGCAAATTGCAGTGTAGCGCATTCACAATATCTTGTTTAACTACATCACGAATTCTCCCGAGTAAAGTTTCCTTGTAAAAATTGTATGATATGCCTTAACTTATTCCCTACAAAAATAAAAGTGCGAGTTGAATCTGATGTGCCCTCTTCTATCACTATCTGGTTTCTAAAACAATTAACCGGCTTGTTGATAGTTTCGAGGTATATGTCAGTGAAATTTCACTATGTATTGTTGCTCTGTCTGACTGGGGGTCGTTTTCTAAAACATAAATGGCCTGTCTGGAAAGTGCATCCGCAACATAATTTTCTTTCCCTGGCTTATAGAAAATTTGAGCGTTATGTTCGTCTTTAAACGCCTTTTAATCTTAGCATTTGGATTCCTATCTGACACGGCGAACGTTAGCAGTTGGTGATCAGTGTAAATGATTAAGTTTTTGACACCATAGAGATAATTCCTAAGACACTTTAAGGCGCAAACGATGGCCAGAAGCTCTCGCTCAATGGTTGCGAAATTAAGCTCTCTATCCTGTAAAGTCATCGAAATCATTGTAATAGGCTTGCCATCCTGAGATAAAACTGCACCCAGTCCACGAGCTGAGGCGTCTGTAAAGTCGAAGGTATTTTTGGAATCGGGATACAGTAACATTAGATTTCG
>JAECXW010000760.1:0-82144 GCA_018153365.1 Drosophila fuyamai | reverse complement strand
TTTAAAAGCACATCGGAAACTTGAAAATAAATGACATGAAAATGGGTCAAAAATTGTTTTTTTAAATTTTGAATGCAGATTTTCAGAGGATTTTTTACAAATCTTTAGAGGTATGCCACTTTGGAATCGGATTTTTTTTTTTTTTTTTTTTTTTTTTTTTTTTTTTTTGGGGTTTTTGGAAAGGAAGGACTTTGGAAGTAATTTCCGGAACATTTTAGGCCACCTTTTAACAACACATCTCGAAACTTGGAAATAAATGACTTGGATTATTGACTGGTCAAAAATTGGACCAACGTAAAAATTGAAAATTTTGAATGCAGATTTTTTTAACAACACATCGGAAACTTGGAAATAAATGACTTGAAATTGGGTCAAAAATTGGACCAACGTAAAATTGAAAATTTTAAATGCAGCTTTTTAGAGAATCAAATTACAAATCTTTAGAGGTATGCCACTTTGGAATCGGATAAGATTTGGAGAAATTATGAACTTTGGAAGTCCAGTTGTGGGCCACCTTTTAACAACACATCGGAAACTTGAAAATAAATGACATGAAATTGGGTCAAAAATTGGACCACTAAAGTGAAATTTTCAGATTTTTAGGAGAATCAAATTACAAATCTTTAGAGGTATGCCACTTTGGAATCGGATAAGAATTTGAGAAATTATGGACTTCGGAAGTCCAGTTGTGGGCCACCTTTTAAAAACACATCGGAAACTTGAAAATAAATGACAAATTGGATCAAAATTGGACCAACGTTAATTGATTGGGAATGGCAGATTTGTGGAGAATCAAATTACAAATCTTTAGAGGTATGCCACTTTGGAATCGGATAAGATTTGGAGAAATTATGGACTTCGGAAGTCCAGTTGTGGGCCACCTTTTAACAACACATCGGAAACTTGGAAATAAATGACATGAAATTGGGTCAAAAATTGGATCAACGTTAAATTGAAAATTTTGAATGCAGATTTTGAGAGATCAAATTACAAATCTTTAGAGGTATGCCACTTTTGAATCGGATAAAATTTGGAGAAATTATGGACTTCGGAAGTCCAGTTGTGGGCCACCTTTTAACAACACATCGGAAACTTGGAAATAAATGACTTGGAATTGGGTCAAAAATTGGACCAACGTTAAATTGAAAATTTTGAATGCAGATTTTGAGAGAATCAAGTTACAAATCTTTAGAGGTATGCCACTTTGGAATCGGATAAGATTTGGAGAAATTATGGACTGGAAGTCAGTTGTGGGCCACCTTCACCAACACATCGGAAACTTGGAAATAAATGACATGAAATTGGGTCAAAAATTGGACCAACGTTTAATTGAAAATTTTTATGCAGATTTTTAGAGAATCAAATTACAAATCTTTAGAGGTATGCCACTTTGGAATCGGATAAAATTTGGAGAAATTATGGACTTCGGAAGTCCAGTTGTGGGCCACCTTTTAACAACACACATCGGAAACTTGAAAATAAATGACATGGAATTGGGTCAAAAATTGGACCAACGTTAAATTGAAAATTTTGAATGCAGATTTTTAGAGAATCAAATTACAAATCTTTAGAGGTATGCCACTTTGGAATCGGATAAAATTTGGAGAAATTATGGACTTTGGAAGTGCAGTTGTGGGCCACCTTTTAACAACATATCGGAAACTTGGAAATAAATGACATGAAATTGGGTCAAAAATTGGATCAACGTTAAATTGAAAAGTTTGAATGCAGATTTTTTGAGAATCAAATTACAAATCTTTAGAGGTATCCATTTTGGAATCGGATAAAATTTGGAGAAATTATGGACTTCGAAGTCCAGTTGTGGGCCACCTTTTAACAACACATCGGAAACTTGGAAATAAATGACTTGAAATTGGGTCAAAAATTGGACCAACGTTAAATTGAAAATTTTGAATGCAGATTTTTAGAGAATCAAATTACAAATCTTTAGAGGTATGCCACTTTGGAATCGGATAAGATTTGGAGAAATTATGGACTTCGGAAGTGCAGTTGTGGGCCACCTTTTAACAACATATCGGAAACTTGGAAATAAATGACATGAAATTGGGTCAAAAATTGGATCAACGTTAAATTGAAAAGTTTGAATGCAGATTTTTTGAGAATCAAATTACAAATCTTTAGAGATATGCCACTTTGAAATCGGATAAAATTTGGAGAAATTATGGACTTTGGAAGTCCAGTTATTGGGCCACCTTTAACAACACATCGGAAACTTGGAAATAAATGACTTGGAATTGGGTCAAAAATTGGACCAACGTAAAATTGAAAATTTTGAATGCAGATTTTAACAACACATCGGAAACTTGAAATAAATGACTTGAAATTGGGTCAAAAAATTGGACCAACGTTAAATGAAATTTTGAATGCAGATTTTTGGAGAATCAAATTACAAATCTTTAGAGGTATGCCACTTTGGAATCGGATAAAATTTGGAGAAATTATGGACTTCGGAAGTCCAGTTGTGGGCCACCTTTTAACAACACATCGGAAACTTGGAAATAAATGACTTGGAATTGGGTCAAAAATTGGACCAACGTTAAATTGAAAATTTTGAATGCAGATTTTTAGAGAATCAAATTACAAATCTTAGAGGTATGCCACTTTGGAATCGGATAAGATTTGGAGAAATTATGGACTTTGGAAGTCCAGTTGTGGGCCACCTTTTAACAACACATCGGAAACTTGAAAATAAATGACATGGAAATTGGGTCAAAAATTGGACCAACGTTAAATTGAAAATTTTGAATGCAGATTTTTAGAGAATCAAATTACAAATCTTTAGAGGTATGCCACTTTGGAATCGGATAAAATTTGGAGAAATTATGGACTTTGGAAGTCCAGTTGTGGGCCACCTTTTAACAACACATCGGAAACTTGAAAATAAATGACATGAAATTGGGTCAAAAATTGGACCAACGTTAAATTGAAAATTTTGAATGCAGATTTTTAGAGAATCAAATTACAAATCTTTAGAGGTATGCCACTTTGGAATCGGATAAAATTTGGAGAAATTATGGACTTTGGAAGTCCAGTTGTGGGCCACCTTTTAACAACACATCGGAAACTTGGAAATAAATGACTTGAAATTGGGTCAAAAAAATTGGACCAACGTTAAATTGAAAATTTTGAATGCAGATTTTTAGAGAATCAAATTACAAATCTTTAGAGGTATGCCACTTTGGAATCGGATAAAATTTGGAGAAATTATGGACTTCGGAAGTCCAGTTGTGGGCCACCTTTTAACAACACATCGGAAACTTGGAAATAAATGACATGAAATTGGGTCAAAAATTGGACCAACGTTAAATTGAAAATTTTGAATGCAGATTTTTAGAGAATCAAATTACAAATCTTTAGAGGTATGCCACTTTGGAATCGGATAAAATTTGGAGAAATTATGGACTTTGGAAGTCCAGTTGTGGGCCACCTTTTAACAACACATCGGAAACTTGGAAATAAATGACTTGAAATTGGGTCAAAAATTGGACCAACGTTAAATTGAAAATTTTGAATGCAGATTTTTAGAGAATCAAATTACAAATCTTTAGAGGTATGCCACTTTGGAATCGGATAAAATTTGGAGAAATTATGGACTTCGGAAGTCCAGTTGTGGGCCACCTTTTAACAACACATCGGAAACTTGGAAATAAATGACTTGAAATTGGGTCAAAAATTGGACCAACGTTAAATTGAAAATTTTGAATGCAGATTTTGGAGAATCAAATTACAAATCTTTAGAGGTATGCCACTTTGGAATCGGATAAAATTTGGAGAAATTATGGACTTTGGAAGTCCAGTTGTGGGCCACCTTTTAACAACACATCGGAAACTTGGAAATAAATGACATGAAATTGGGTCAAAAATTGGACCAACGTTAAATTGAAAATTTTGAATGCAGATTTTTAGAGAATCAAATTACAAATCTTTAGAGGTATGCCACTTTGGAATCGGATAAAATTTGGAGAAATTATGGACTTCGGAAGTCCAGTTGTGGGCCACCTTTTAACAACACATCGGAAACTTGGAAATAAATGACATGAAATTGGGTCAAAAAATTGGACCAACGTTAAATTGAAAATTTTGAATGCAGATTTTTGAGAGAATCAAATTACAAATCTTTAGAGGTATGCCACTTTGGAATCGGATAAAATTTGGAGAAATTATGGACTTCGGAAGTCCAGTTGTGGGCCACCTTTTAAACAACACATCGGAAACTTGAAAATAAATGACATGAAATTGGGTCAAAAATTGGACCAACGTTAAATTGAAAATTTTGAATGCAGATTTTTAGAGAATCAAATTACAAATCTTTAGAGGTATGCCACTTTGGAATCGGATAAAATTTGGAGAAATTATGGACTTTGGAAGTCCAGTTGTGGGCCACCTTTTAACAACACATCGGAAACTTGGAAATAAATGACTTGAAATTGGGTCAAAAATTGGACCAACGTTAAATTGAAAATTTTGAATGCAGATTTTTAGAGAATCAAATTACAAATCTTTAGAGGTATGCCACTTTGGAATCGGATAAGATTTGGAGAAATTATGGACTTCGGAAGTCCAGTTGTGGGCCACCTTTTAACAACACATCGGAAACTTGAAAATAAATGACATGAAATTGGGTCAAAAAAGGACTAACGTTTAATTGAAAATTTTGTATGCAGATTTTTAGAGAATCAAATTACAAATCTTTAGAGGTATGCCACTTTGGAATCGGATAAAATTTGGAGAAATTATGGACTTTGGAAGTCCAGTTGTGGGCCACCTTTAACAAAAAAAAAAAACAAAAAAAACAATTTTTAACAACACATCGGAAACTTGGAAATAAATGACATGAAATTGGGTCAAAAATTGGACCAACGTTAAATTGAAAATTTTGAATGCAGATTTTTAGAGAATCAAATTACAAATCTTTAGAGGTATGCCACTTTGGAATCGGATAAAATTTGGAGAAATTATGGACTTCGGAAGTCCAGTTGTGGGCCACCTTTTAACAACACATCGGAAACTTGAAAATAAATGACATGAAATTGGGTCAAAAATTGGATCAACGTTAAATTGAAAATTTTGAATGCAGATTTTTAGAGAATCAAATTACAAATCTTTAGAGGTATGCCACTTTGGAATCGGATAAAATTTGGAGAAATTATGGACTTCGGAAGTCCAGTTGTGGGCCACCTTTTAACAACACATCGGAAACTTGGAAATAAATGACATGAAATTGGGTCAAAAATTGGACCAACGTTAAATTGAAAATTTTGAATGCAGATTTTTAGAGAATCAAATTACAAATCTTTAGAGGTATGCCACTTTGGAATCGGATAAAATTTGGAGAAATTATGGACTTCGGAAGTCCAGTTGTGGGCCACCTTTTAACAACACATCGGAAACTTGAAAATAAATGACATGAAATTGGGTCAAAAATTGGATCAACGTTAAATTGAAAATTTTGAATGCAGATTTTTAGAGAATCAAATTACAAATCTTTAGAGGTATGCCACTTTGGAATCGGATAAAATTTGGAGAAATTATGGACTTCGGAAGTCCAGTTGTGGGCCACCTTTAACAACACATCGGAAACTTGGAAATAAATGACTTGAAATTGGGTCAAAAATTGGACCAACGTTAAATTGAAAATTTTGAATGCAGATTTTTAGAGAATCAAATTACAAATCTTTAGAGGTATGCCACTTTGGAATCGGATAAGATTTGGAGAAATTATGGACTTCGGAAGTCCAGTTGTGGGCCACCTTTTAACAACACATCGGAAACTTGGAAATAAATGACTTGGAATTGGGTCAAAAATTGGACCAACGTTAAATTGAAAATTTTGAATGCAGATTTTTAGAGAATCAAATTACAAATCTTTAGAGGTATGCCACTTTGGAATCGGATAAAATTTGGAGAAATTATGGACTTCGGAAGTCCAGTTGTGGGCCACCTTTTTAACAACATCAGGAAACTTGAAAATAAATGACATGAAATTGGGTCAAAAATTGGACCAACGTTAAATTGAAAATTTTGAATGCAGATTTTTAGAGAATCAAATTACAAATCTTTAGAGGTATGCCACTTTGGAATCGGATAAAATTTGGAGAAATTATGGACTTCGGAAGTCCAGTTGTGGGCCACCTTTTAACAACACATCGGAAACTTGAAATGAAAATTGGGTCAAAAATTGGACCAACGTTAAATTGAAAATTTTGAATGCAGATTTTAGAGAATCAAATTACAAATCTTTAGAGGTATGCCACTTTGGAATCGGATAAAATTTGGAGAAATTATGGACTTTGGAAGTCCAGTTGTGGGCCACCTTTAACAAACAACACATCGGAAACTTGGAAATAAATGACTTGGAATTGGGTCAAAAATTGGACCAACGTTAAATTGAAAATTTTGAATGCAGATTTTTAGAGAATCAAATTACAAATCTTTAGAGGTATGCCACTTTGGAATCGGATAAAATTTGGAGAAATTATGGACTTCGGAAGTCCAGTTGTGGGCCACCTTTTAACAACACATCGGAAACTTGAAAATAAATGACATGAAATTGGGTCAAAAATTGGACCAACGTTAAATTGAAAATTTTGAATGCAGATTTTTAGAGAATCAAATTACAAATCTTTAGAGGTATGCCACTTTGGAATCGGATAAAATTTGGAGAAATTATGGACTTCGGAAGTCCAGTTGTGGGCCACCTTTTAACAACACATCGGAAACTTGGAAATAAATGACTTGAAATTGGGTCAAAAATTGGACCAACGTTAAATTGAAAATTTTGAATGCAGATTTTTAGAGAATCAATTACAAATCTTTAGAGGTATGCCACTTTGGAATCGGATAAAATTTGGAGAAATTATGGACTTCGGAAGTCCAGTTTTGGGCCACCTTTTAACAACACATCGGAAACTTGGAAATAAATGACTTGGAATTGGGTCAAAAATTGGACCAACGTTAAATTGAAAATTTTGAATGCAGATTTTTAGAGAATCAAATTACAAATCTTTAGAGGTATGCCACTTTGAAATCGGATAAAATTTGGAGAAATTATGGACTTCGGAAGTCCAGTTGTGGGCCACCTTTTAACAACACATCGGAAACTTGAAAATAAATGACATGAAATTGGGTCAAAAATTGGACCAACGTTAAATTGAAAATTTTGAATGCAGATTTTTGGAGAATCAAATTACAAATCTTTAGAGGTATGCCACTTTGAAATCGGATAAAATTTGGAGAAATTATGGACTTCGGAAGTCCAGTTGTGGGCCACCTTTTAACAACACATCGGAAACTTGAAAATAAATGACATGAAATTGGGTCAAAAATTGGACCAACGTTAAATTGAAAATTTTGAATGCAGATTTTTGGAGAATCAAATTACAAATCTTTAGAGGTATGCCACTTTGGAATCGGATAAAATTTGGAGAAATTATGGACTTCGGAAGTCCAGTTGTGGGCCACCTTTTAACAACACATCGGAAACTTGGAAATAAATGACTTGGAATTGGGTCAAAAATTGGACCAACGTAAAATTGAAAATTTTGAATGCAGATTTTTAGAGAATCAAATTACAAATCTTTAGAGGTATGCCATTTTGTGGGCCACCTTTTAACAACACATCGGAAACTTGGAAATAAATGACATGGAATTGGGTCAAAAATTGGACCAACGTAAAATTGAAAATTTTGAATGCAGATTTTTAGAGAATCAAATTACAAATCTTTAGAGGTATGCCACTTTGGAATCGGATAAGATTTGGAGAAATTATGGACTTTGGAAGTCCAGTTGTGGGCCACCTTTTAACAACACATCGGAAACTTGGAAATAAATGACTTGAAATTGGGTCAAAAATTGGACCAACGTTAAATTGAAAATTTTGAATGCAGATTTTTAGAGAATCAAATTACAAATCTTTAGAGGTATGCCACTTTGGAATCGGATAAGATTTGGAGAAATTATGGACTTCGGAAGTCCAGTTGCGCTTTTAACAACACATCGGAAACTTGAAAATAAATGACATGAAATTGGGTCAAAAATTGGACCAACGTTAAATTGAAAATTTTGAATGCAGATTTTTAGAGAATCAAATTACAAATCTTTAGAGGTATGCCACTTTGGAATCGGATAAAATTTGGAGAAATTATGGACTTCGGAAGTCCAGTTGTGGGCCACCTTTTAACAACACATCGGAAACTTGGAAATAAATGACATGAAATTGGGTCAAAAATTGGACCAACGTAAAATTGAAAATTTTGAATGCAGATTTTTAGAGAATCAAATTACAAATCTTTAGAGGTATGCCACTTTGGAATCGGATAAAATTTGGAGAAATTATGGACTTCGGAAGTCCAGTTGTGGGCCACCTTTTAACAACACATCGAAAACTTGAAAAAAGAAATGAAATTGGGTCAAAAATTGGACCAACGTTAAATTGAAAATTTTGAATGCAGATTTTTAGAGAATCAAATTACAAATCTTTAGAGGTATGCCACTTTGGAATCGGATAAAATTTGGAGAAATTATGGACTTCGGAAGTCCAGTTGTGGGCCACCTTTTAACAACACATCGGAAACTTGGAAATAAATGACTTGGAATTGGGTCAAAAATTGGACCAACGTAAAATTGAAAATTTTGAATGCAGATTTTTAACAACACATCGAAAACTTGGAAAATAAATGACATAGGTCAAATTTGGACCAACGTTTAATTGAAAATTTTGAATGCAGATTTTTAGAGAATCAAATTACAAATCTTTAGAGGTATGCCATTTTGGAATCGGATAAAATTTTAAGATTTTGAGAAATTATGGACTTCGGAAGTCCAGTTGTGGGCCATAATACCTTTTAAAAACACATCGGAAACTTGGAAATAAATGACATGAAATTGGGTCAAAAATTGGACCAACGTTAAATTGAAAATTTTGAATGCAGATTTTTAGAGAATCAAATTACAAATCTTTAGAGGTATGCCACTTTGGAATCGGATAAAATTTGGAGAAATTATGGACTTCGGAAGTCCAGTTGTGGGCCACCTTTTAACAACACATCGGAAACTTGGAAATAAATGACTTGGAATTGGGTCAAAAATTGGACCAACGTAAAATTGAAAATTTTGAATGCAGATTTTTAGAGAATCAAATTACAAATCTTTAGAGGTATGCCACTTTGGAATTGGATAAGATTTGGAGAAATTATGGACTTTGGAAGTCCAGTTGTGACATTCTGGAAACTTGGAAATAAATGACATGAAATTGGGTCAAAAATTGGACCAACGTTTAATTGAAAATTTTTATGCAGATTTTTAGAGAATCAAATTACAAATCTTTAGAGGTATGCCACTTTGGAATCGGATAAGATTTGGAGAAATTATGGACTTCGGAAGTCCAGTTGTGGGCCACCTTTTAACAACACATCGGAAACTTGGAAATAAATGACTTGGAATTGGGTCAAAAATTGGACCAACGTAAAATTGAAAATTTTGAATGCAGATTTTTAGAGAATCAAATTACAAATCTTTAGAGGTATGCCACTTTGGAATTGGATAAGATTTGGAGAAATTATGGACTTTGGAAGTCCAGTTGTGGGCCACCTTTTAACAACACATCGGAAACTTGGAAATAAATGACTTGGAATTGGGTCAAAAATTGGACCAATGTAAAATTGAAAATTTAAATGCAGATTTTTAAACCATTGAAAATTTTGAATGCAGATTTTAGAGAATCAAATTACAAATCTTTAGAGGTATGCCACTTTGGAATCGGATAAGATTTGGAGAAATTATGGACTTCGGAAGTCCAGTTGTGGGCCACTTTTTAACAACACATCGGAAACTTGGAAATAAATGACATATTGGGTCAAAAATTGGACCAACGTTATGAAAATTTTGAATGCAGATTTTTAGAGAATCAAATTACAAATCTTTAGAGGTATGCCACTTTGGAATCGGATAAGATTTGGAGAAATTATGGACTTCGGAAGTCCAGTTGTGGGCCACCTTTTAACAACACATCGGAAACTTGGAAATAAATGACTTGGAATTGGGTCAAAAATTGGACCAACGTAAAATTGAAAATTTTGAATGCAGATTTTTAACAACACATCGAAAACTTAGAAATAAAGACTTGTAGAGGTTGGGCAAAAATTGGACCAACGTTAAAAAAACTTTGAATGCAGATAATTTTAGAGAATCAAATTATGAATCTTTAGAGGTATGCCACTTGTGGACCCGGACCAAATTTGGAACACTTCGGAAACTTGAAAAACAAATGACACTTGGAATTGGGTCAAAAATTGGACCAACGTAAAATTGAAAATTTTGAATGCAGATTTTTAGAGAATCAAATTACAATTCTTTAGAGGTATGCCATTTTGGAATCGGATAAGATTTGGAGAAATTATGGACTTCGGAAGTCCAGTTGTGGGCCACCTTTTAACAACACATCGGAAACTTGGAAATAAATGACATGAAGTTGGGTCAAAAATTGGACCAACGTTTAATTGAATATTATGCAGATTTTTAGAGAATCAAATTACAAATCTTTAGAGGTATGCCACTTTGGAATCGGAAAAGATTTGGAGAATATTGGACTTTGGAAGTCCAGTTGTGGGTTACCTTTTAACAACACATCGGAAACTTGGAATAAATGACATGAAATTGGGTCAAAAATTGGACCAACGTTTAATGGAAAATGAAAATTTTTATGCAGATTTTTAGAGAATCAAATTACAAATCTTTAGAGGTATGCCACTTTGGAATCGGATAAGATTTGGAGAAATTATGGACTTTGGAAGTCCAGTTGTGGGCCACCTTTTAACAACACATCGGAAACTTGGAAATAAATGACATGAAATTGGGTCAAAAATTGGACCAACGTTAAATTGAAAATTTTTTATGCATGCAGATTTTTAGAGAATCAAATTACAAATCTTTAGAGGTATGCCACTTTGGAATCGGATAAGATTTGGAGAAATTATGGACTTCGGAAGTCCAGTTGTGGGCCACCTTTTAACAACACATCGGAAACTTGAAATAAATGACTTGGAATTGGGTCAAAAATTGGACCAACGTTAAATTGAAAATTTTGAATGCAGATTTTTAGAGAATCAAATTATAAATCTTTAGAGGTATGCCACTTTGGAATCGGAGAAAATTTGGAGAAATTATGGACTTCGGAAGTCCAGTTGTGGGCCACCTTTTAACAACACATCGGAAACTTGGAATTGGGTCAAAAATTGGACCAACGTAAAATTGAAAATTTTGAATGCAGATTTTTAGAGAATCAAATTACAAATCTTTAGAGGTATGCCACTTTGGAATCGGATAAGATTTGGAGAAATTATGGACTTTGGAAGTCCAGTTGTGGGTTACCTTTTAACAACACATCGGAAACTTGTAAATAAATGACATGAAATTGGGTCAAAAATTGGACCAACGTTTAATTGAAAATTTTTTATGCAGATTTTTAGAGAATCAAATTACAAATCTTTAGAGGTATGCCATTTTGGAATAGGATAAAATTTGAAGAAATTATGGACTTCGGAAGTCCAGTTGTGGGCCACCTTTTAAAAACACATCGGAAACTTGAAAATAAATGACATGAAATTGGGTCAAAAATTGGACCAACGTTAAATTGAAAATTTTGAATGCAGATTTTTGGAGAATTAAATTCGGATAAGATTTGGAGAAATTATGGACTTTGGAAGTCCAGTTGTGGGCCACCTTTTAAAAACACATCGGAAACTTGAAAATAAATGACATGAAATTGGGTCAAAAATTGGACCAACGTTAAATTGAAAATTTTGAATGCAGATTTTTGGAGAATCAAATTACAAATCTTTAGAGGTATGCCACTTTGGAATCGGATAAAATTTGGAGAAATTATGGACTTCGGAAGTCCAGTTGTAGGCCACCTTTTAACAACACATCGGAAACTTGGAAATAAATGACTTGGAATTGGGTCAAAAATTGGACCAACGTAAAAATGAAAATTTTGAATGGAGATTTTTAGAGAATCAAATTACAAATCTTTAGAGGTATGCCACTTTGGAATCGGATAAGATTTGGAGAAATTATGGACTTTGGAAGTCCAGTTGTGGGCCACCTTTTAACAACACATCGGAAACTTGAAAATAAATGACATGAAATTGGGTCAAAAATTGGACCAACGTAAAATTGAAAATTTCGAATGCAGATTTTTAGAGAATCAAATTACAAATCTTTAGAGGTATGCCACTTTGGAATCGGATAAGATTTGGAGAAATTGTGGACTTTGGAAGTCAAGTTATGGGCCACCTTTTAACAACACATCGGAAACTTGGAAATAAATGACTTGGAATTGGGTCAAAAATTGGACCAACGTAAAATTGAAAATTTTGAATGCAGATTTTTAACAACACATCGGAAACTTGGAAATAAATGACTTGAAATTGGGTCAAAAATTGGACCAACGTTAAATTGAAAATTTAGAATGCAGATTTTTAGAGAATCAAATTATAAATCTTTAGAGGTATGCCACTTTGGAATCGGAGAAAATTTGGAGAAATTATGGACTTCGGAAGTCCAGTTGTGGGCCACCTTTTAACAACACATCGGAAACATGGAATTGGGTCAAAAATTGGACCAACGTAAAATTGAAAATTTTGAATGCAGATTTTTAGAGAATCAAATTACAAATCTTTAGAGGTATGCCACTTTGGAATCGGATAAGATTTGGAGAAATTATGGACTTTGGAAGTCCAGTTGTGGGCCACCTTTTAAAAACACATCGGAAACTTGAAAATAAATGTCATGAAATTGTGTCAAAAATTGGACCAACGTTAAATTGAAAATTTTGAATGCAGATTTTTGGAGAATAAAATTACAAATCTTTAGAGGTATGCCACTTTGGAATCGAATAAAATTTGGAGAAATTATGGACTTTGGAAGTCCAGTTGTGGGCCACCTTTTAACAACACATCGGAAACTTGAAAATAAATGACATGAAATTGGGTCAAAAATTGGACCAACGTTAAATTGAAAATTTCGAATGCAGATTTTTAGAGAATCAAATTACAAATCTTTAGAGGTATGCCACTTTGGAATCGGATAAGATTTGGAGAAATTATGGACTTTGGAAGTCCAGTTGTGGGCCACCTTTTAACAACACATCGGAAACTTGGAAATAAATGACTTGGAATTGGGTCAAAAATTGGACCAGCGTAAAATTGAAAATTTTGAATGCAGATTTTTATCAACACATCGGAAACTTGGAAAAAACTGAAATGGGAAAATACCAACTTAAATTGCAAATTTTGAATGCAGATTTTGAGAATCAAATTACAAATCTTTAGAGGTATGCCACTTTGGAATCGGATAAAATTTGGAGAAATTATGGACTTCGGAAGTCCAGTTGTGGGCCACCTTTTAAAAACACATCGGAAACTTGAAAATAAATGACATGAAATTGGGTCAAAAATTGGACCAACGTTAAATTGAAAATTTTGAATGCAGATTTTTGGAGAATCAAATTACAAATCTTTAGAGGTATGCCACTTTGGAATCGGATAAGATTTGGAGAAATTATGGACTTTGGAAGTCCAGTTGTGGGCCACCTTTTAAAAACACATCGGAAACTTGAAAATAAATGACATGAAATTGGGTCAAAAATTGGACCAACGTTAAATTGAAAATTTTGAATGCAGATTTTTGGAGAATCAAATTACAAATCTTTAGAGGTATGCCACTTTGGAATCGGATAAGATTTGGAGAAATTATGGACTTTGGAAGTCCAGTTGTGGGCCACCTTTTAAAAACACATCGGAAACTTGAAAATAAATGACATGAAATTGGGTCAAAAATTGGACCAACGTTAAATTGAAAATTTTGAATGCAGATTTTTAGAGAATCAAATTACAAATCTTTAGAGGTATGCCACTTTGGAATCGGATAAGATTTGGAGAAATTATGGACTTTGGAAGTCCAGTTGTGGGCCACCTTTTAACAACACATCGGAAACTTGAAAATAAATGACATGAAATTGGGTCAAAAATTGGACCAACGTTAAATTGAAAATTTTGAATGCAGATTTTTAGAGAATCAAATTACAAATCTTTAGAGGTATGCCACTTTGGAATCGGATAAGATTTGGAGAAATTATGGACTTTGGAAGTCCAGTTGTGGGCCACCTTTTAACAACACATCGGAAACTTGGAAATAAATGACTTGGAATTGGGTCAAAAATTGGACCAACGTAAATTGAAAATTTTGAATGCAGATTTTTAACAACACATCGGAAACTTGGAAATAAATGACTTGAAATTGGGTCAAAAATTGGACCAACGTTAAATTGAAAATTTTGAATGCAGATTTTTAGAGAATCAAATTACAAATCTTTAGAGGTATGCCACTTTGGAATCGGATAAAATTTGGAGAAATTATGGACTTTGGAAGTCCAGTTGTGGGCCACCTTTTAACAACACATCGGAAACTTGGAAATAAATGACATGAAATTGGGTCAAAAATTGGACCAACGTTAAATTGAAAATTTTGAATGCAGATTTTTAGAGAATCAAATTACAAATCTTTAGAGGTATGCCACTTTGGAATCGGATAAAATTTGGAGAAATTATGGACTTCGGAAGTCCAGTTGTGGGCCACCTTTTAACAACACATCGGAAACTTGGAAATAAATGACATGAAATTGGGTCAAAAATTGGACCAACGTTAAATTGAAAATTTTGAATGCAGATTTTTAGAGAATCAAATTACAAATCTTTAGAGGTATGCCACTTTGGAATCGGATAAAATTTGGAGAAATTATGGACTTCGGAAGTCCAGTTGTGGGCCACCTTTTAACAACACATCGGAAACTTGGAAATAAATGACTTGGAATTGGGTCAAAAATTGGACCAACGTAAAATTGAAAATTTTGAATGCAGATTTTTAACAACACATCGGAAACTTGGAAATAAATGACTTGGAATTGGGTCAAAAATTGGACCAACGTTAAATTGAAAATTTTGAATGCAGATTTTTAGAGAATCAAATTACAAATCTTTAGAGGTATGCCACTTTGGAATCGGATAAAATTTGGAGAAATTATGGACTTCGGAAGTCCAGTTGTGGGCCACCTTTTAACAACACATCGGAAACTTGGAAATAAATGACTTGGAATTGGGTCAAAAATTGGACCAACGTAAAATTGAAAATTTTGAATGCAGATTTTTAAGAATCAAATTACAAATCTTTAGTATGCCATTTGGAATCGGATAAAATTTGGAGAAATAACCCTAAAAAACACATCGGAAACTTGGAAAATAAATGACATGAAATTGGGTCAAAAATTGGACCAACGTTAAATTGAAAATTTTGAATGCAGATTTTTAGAGAATCAAATTACAAATCTTTAGAGGTATGCCACTTTGGAATCGGATAAAATTTGGAGAAATTATGGACTTTGGAAGTCCAGTTGTGGGCCACCTTTTAACAACACATCGGAAACTTGGAAATAAATGACATGAAATTGGGTCAAAAATTGGACCAACGTTAAATTGAAAATTTTGAATGCAGATTTTTAGAGAATCAAATTACAAATCTTTAGAGGTATGCCACTTTGGAATCGGATAAGATTTGGAGAAATTATGGACTTTGGAAGTCCAGTTGTGGGCCACCTTTTAACAACACATCGGAAACTTGGAAATAAATGACTTGGAATTGGGTCAAAAATTGGACCTTAAATTGAAAATTTTGAATAATTTTTAGAGAATCAAATTACAAATCTTTAGAGGTATGCCACTTTGGAATCGGATAAAATTTGGAGAAATTATGGACTTTGGAAGTCCAGTTGTGAGCCACCTTTTAACAACACATCGGAAACTTGGAAATAAATGACATGAAATTGGGTCAAAAATTGGACCAACGTTAAATTGAAAATTTTGAATGCAGATTTTTAGAGAATCAAATTACAAATCTTTAGAGGTATGCCACTTTGGAATCGGATAAAATTTGGAGAAATTATGGACTTCGGAAGTCCAGTTGTGGGCCACCTTTTAACAACACATCGGAAACTTGGAAATAAATGACTTGGAATTGGGTCAAAAATTGGACCAACGTAAAATTGAAAATTTTGAATGCAGATTTTAACAACACGAAACTGAAATAAATGACTTGAAAATATTAAATTGAAAATTTTGAATGCAGATTTTTAGAGAATCAAATTACAAATCTTTAGAGGTATGCCACTTTGGAATCGGATAAAATTTGGAGAAATTATGGACTTTGGAAGTCCAGTTGTGGGCCACCTTTTAACAACACATCGGAAACTTGGAAATAAATGACATGAAATTGGGTCAAAAATTGGACCAACGTTAAATTGAAAATTTTGAATGCAGATTTTTAGAGAATCAAATTACAAATCTTTAGAGGTATGCCACTTTGGAATCGGATAAAATTTGGAGAAATTATGGACTTTGGAAGTCCAGTTGTGGGCCACCTTTTAACAACACATCGGAAACTTGGAAATAAATGACATGAAATTGGGTCAAAAATTGGACCAACGTTAAATTGAAAATTTTGAATGCAGATTTTTAGAGAATCAAATTACAAATCTTTAGAGGTATGCCACTTTGGAATCGGATAAGATTTGGAGAAATTATGGACTTTGGAAGTCCAGTTGTGGGCCACCTTTTAACAACACATCGGAAACTTGGAAATAAATGACATGAAATTGGGTCAAAAATTGGACCAACGTTAAATTGAAAATTTTGAATGCAGATTTTTAGAGAATCAAATTACAAATCTTTAGAGGTATGCCACTTTGGAATCGGATAAAATTTGGAGAAATTATGGACTTCGGAAGTCCAGTTGTGGGCCACCTTTTAACAACACATCGGAAACTTGGAAATAAATGACATGAAATTGGGTCAAAAATTGGACCAACGTTAAATTGAAAATTTTGAATGCAGATTTTTAGAGAATCAAATTACAAATCTTTAGAGGTATGCCACTTTGGAATCGGATAAGATTTGGAGAAATTATGGACTTCGGAAGTCCAGTTGTGGGCCACCTTTTAACAACACATCGGAAACTTGGAAATAAATGACATGAAAAAAAAAAAATTGGGTCAAAAATTGGACCAACGTTAAATTGAAAATTTTGAATGCAGATTTTTAGAGAATCAAATTACAAATCTTTAGAGGTATGCCATTTTGGAATCGGATAAAATTTGGAGAAATTATGGACTTCGGAAGTCCAGTTGTGGGACCACCTTTTAACAACACATCGGAAACTTGGAAATAAATGACATGAAATTGGGTCAAAAATTGGACCAACGTTAAATTGAAAATTTTGAATGCAGATTTTTACAGAATCATATTACAAATCTTTAGAGGTGTGCCACTTTGAAATCGTATAAAATTTGGAGAAATTATGGACTTCGGAAGTCCAGTTGTGGGCCACCTTTTAACAACACATCGGAAACTAGGAAATAAATGACTTGGAATTGGGTCAAAAATTGGACCAACGTAAAATTGAAAATTTTGAATGCAGATTTTTAACAACACATCGGAAACTTGGAAATAAATGACTTGGAATTGGGTCAAAAATTGGACCAACGTTAAATTGAAAATTTTGAATGCTGATTTTTAGAGAATCAAATTACAAATCTTTAGAGGTATGCCATTTTGGAATAGGATAAAATTTGGTAAAATTATAGACTTCGGAAGCCCAGTTGTTGGCCACCTTTTAACAACACATCGGAAACTTGGAAATAAATGACATGAAATTGGGTCAAAAATTGGACCAACGTTAAATTAAAAATTTTGAATGCAGATTTTTAGAGAATCAAATTACAAATCTTTAGAGGTATGCCACTTTGATATCGGATAAAATTTGGAGAAATTATGGACTTTGGAAGTCCAGTTGTGAGCCACCTTTTAACAACACATCGGAAACTTGGAAATAAATGACATGAAATTGGGTCAAAAATTGGACCAACGTAGAATTGAAAATTTTGAATGCAGATTTATAGAGAATCAAATTACAAATCTTTAGAGGTATGCCACTTTGGAATCGGATAAGATTTGAAAAAATTATGGACTTGAAGTCCAATTGTGGGCCACCTTTTAACAACACATCGGAAACTTGGAAATAAATGACATGAAATTGGGTCAAAAATTGGACCAACGTTTAATTGAAAATTTTGTATGCAGATTTTTAGAGAATCAAATTACAAATCTTTAGAGGTATGCCACTTTGGAATCGGATAAGATTTGGAGAAATTATGGACTTTGGAAGTCCAGTTGTGAGCCACCTTTTAACAACACATCGGAAACTTGGAAATAAATGACATGAAATTGGGTAAAAATATGGACCAACGTTAAATTGAAAATTTTGAATGCAGATTTTTAGAGAATCAAATTACAAATCTTTAGAGGTATGCCACTTTGGAATCGGATAAGATTTGGAGAAATTATGGACTTTGGAAGTCCAGTTGTGAGCCACCTTTTAACAACACATCGGAAACTTGGAAATAAATGACATGAAATTGGTTAAAAATATGGACCAACGTTAAATTGAAAATTTTGAATCCAGATTCTTAGAGAATCAAATTACAAATCTTTAGAGGTATGCCACTTTGGAATCGGATAAGATTTGGAGAAATTATGGACTTTGGAAGTCCAGTTGTGGGCCACCTTTTAACAACACATCGGAAACTTGGAAATAAATGACTTGGAATTGGGTCAAAAATTGGACCAACGTAAAATTGAAAATTTTGAATGCAGATTTTTAACAACACATCGGAAACTTGGAAATAAATGACTTGGAATTGGGTCAAAAATTGGACCAACGTTAAATTGAAAATTTTGAATGCAGATTTTTAGAGAATCAAATTACAAATCTTTAGAGGTATGCCACTTTGATATCGGATAAAATTTGGAGAAATTATGGACTTCGGAAGTCCAGTTGTGGGCCACCTTTTAACAACACATCGGAAACTTGGAAATAAATGACATGAAATTGGGTCAAAAATTGGACCAACGTTAAATTAAAAATTTTGAATGCAGATTTTTAGAGAATCAAATTACAAATCTTTAGAGGTATGCCACTTTGGAATCGGATAAAATTTGGAGAAATTATGGACTTCGGAAGTCCAGTTGTGGGCCACCTTTTAACAACACATCGGAAACTTGGAAATAAATGACTTGGAATTGGGTCAAAAATTGGACCAACGTAAAATTGAAAATTTTGAATGCAGATTTTTAACAACACATCGGAAACTTGGAAATAAATGACTTGGAATTGGGTCAAAAATTGGACCAACGTTAAATTGAAAATTTTGAATGCAGATTTTTAGAGAATCAAATTACAAATCTTTAGAGGTATGCCACTTTGGAATCGGATAAAATTTGGAAAAATTATGGACTTCGAAGTCCAGTTGTAATCACCTTTTAACAACACATCGGAAACTTGGAAATAAATGACATGAAATAAGACATGAAATTGGGTCAAAAATTGGACCAACGTTAAATTGAAAATTTTGAATGCAGATTTTTAGAGAATCAAATTACAAATCTTTAGAGGTATGCCACTTTGGAATCGGATAAGATTTGGAGAAATTATGGACTTTGGAAGTCCAGTTGTGGGCCACCTTTTAACAACACATCGGAAACTTGGAAATAAATGACTTGGAATTGGGTCAAAAATTGGACCAACGTAAAATTGAAAATTTTGAATGCAGATTTTTAACAACACATCGGAAACTTGGAAATAAATGACTTGGAATTGGGTCAAAAATTGGACCAACGTTAAATTGAAAATTTTGAATGCTGATTTTTAGAGAATCAAATTACAAATCTTTAGAGGTATGCCATTTTGGAATAGGATAAAATTTGGTAAAATTATAGACTTCGGAAGCCCAGTTGTTGGCCACCCAAATTTTAACAACAACATCGGAAACTTGGAAATAAATGACAGAAATTGGGTCAAAAATTGGACCAACGTTAAATTAAAAATTTTGAATGCAGATTTTTAGAGAATCAAATTACAAATCTTTAGAGGTGTGCCACTTTGAAATCGTATAAAATTTGGAGAAATTATGGACTTCGGAAGTCCAGTTGTGGGCCACCTTTTAACAACACATCGGAAACTAGGAAATAAATGACTTGGAATTGGGTCAAAAATTGGACCAACGTAAAATTGAAAATTTTGAATGCAGATTTTTAACAACACATCGGAAACTTGGAAATAAATGACTTGGAATTGGGTCAAAAATTGGACCAACGTTAAATTGAAAATTTTGAATGCTGATTTTTAGAGAATCAAATTACAAATCTTTAGAGGTATGCCATTTTGGAATAGGATAAAATTTGGTAAAATTATAGACTTCGGAAGCCCAGTTGTTGGCCACCTTTTAACAACACATCGGAAACTTGGAAATAAATGACATGAAATTGGGTCAAAAATTGGACCAACGTTAAATTAAAAATTTTGAATGCAGATTTTTAGAGAATCAAATTACAAATCTTTAGAGGTATGCCACTTTGATATCGGATAAAATTTGGAGAAATTATGGACTTTGGAAGTCCAGTTGTGGGCCACCTTTTAACAACAAATTGGAAACTTGGAAATAAAAGACATGAAATTGGGTCAAAAATTGGACCAACGTTAAATTGAAAATTTTGAATGTAGATTTTTAGAGAATCAAATTATAAATCTCTCGAGGTATGCCACTTTTGGAATCGGATAAGATTTGGAGAAATTATGGACTTTGGAAGTCCAGTTGTGGGCCACCTTTTAACAACACATCGGAAACTTGGAAATAAATGACTTGGAATTGGGTCAAAAATTGGACCAACGTAAAATTGAAAATTTTGAATGCAGATTTTTAACAACACATCGGAAACTTGGAAATAAATGACTTGGAATTGGGTCAAAAATTGGACCAACGTTAAATTGAAAATTTTGAAAGCTGACTTTTAGAGAATCAAATTACAAATCTTTAGAGGTATGCCATTTTGGAATAAGATAAAATTTGGTAAAATTATAGACTTCGGAAGCCCAGTTGTTGGCCACCTTTTAACAACACATCGGAAACTTGGAAATAAATGACATGAAATTGGGTCAAAAATTGGACCAACGTTAAATTAAAAATTTTGAATGCAGATTTTTAGAGAATCAAATTACAAATCTTTAGAGGTATGCCACTTTTGGAATCGGATAAGATTTGGAGAAATTATGGACTTTGGAAGTCCAGTTGTGGGCCACCTTTTAACAACACATCGGAAACTTGGAAATAAATGACATGAAATTGGGTCAAAAATTGGACCAACGTTTAATTGAAAATTTTTATGCAGATTTTTAGAGAATCAAATTACAAATCTTTAGAGGTATGCCATTTTGGAATCGGATAAGATTTGGAGAAATTATGGACTTTGGAAGTCCAGTTGTGAGACACCTTTTAACAACACATCGGAAACTTGGAAATAAATGACATGAAATTGGGTCATAAATTGGACCAACGTTAAATTGAAAATTTTGAATGCATATTTTTACAGAATCATATTACAAATCTTTAGAGGTGTGCCACTTTGAAATCGTATAAAATTTGGAGAAATTATGGACTTCGGAAGTCCAGTTGTGGGCCACCTTTTAACAACACATCGGAAACTAGGAAATAAATGACTTGGAATTGGGTCAAAAATTGGACCAACGTAAAATTGAAAATTTTGAATGCAGATTTTTAACAACACATCGGAAACTTGGAAATAAATGACTTGGAATTGGGTCAAAAATTGGACCAACGTTAAATTGAAAATTTTGAATGCTGATTTTTAGAGAATCAAATTACAAATCTTTAGAGGTATGCCATTTTGGAATAGGATAAAATTTGGTAAAATTATAGACTTCGGAAGCCCAGTTGTTGGCCACCTTTTAACAACACATCGGAAACTTGGAAATAAATGACATGAAATTGGGTCAAAAATTGGACCAACGTTAAATTAAAAATTTTGAATGCAGATTTTTAGAGAATCAAATTACAAATCTTTAGAGGTATGCCACTTTGATATCGGATAAAATTTGGAGAAATTATGGACTTTGGAAGTCCAGTTGTGAGCCACCTTTTAACAACACATCGGAAACTTGGAAATAAATGACATGAAATTGGGTTAAAAATTGGACCAACGTAGAATTGAAAATTTTGAATGCAGATTTTTAGAGAATCAAATTACAAATCTTTAGAGGTATGCCACTTTGGAATCGGATAAGATTTGAAAAAATTATGGACTTGAAGTCCAGTTGTGAACCACCTTTTAACAACACATCGGAAACTTGGAAATAAATGACATGAAATTGGTTCAAAAATTGGACCAACGTTTAATTGAAAATTTTGTATGCAGATTTTTAGAGAATCAAAATACAAATCTTTAGAGGTATGCCACTTTGGAATCGGATAAGATTTGGAGAAATTATTGACTTCGGAAGTCCAGTTGTGGGCCACCTTTTAACAACACATCGGAAACTTGGAAATAAATGACTTGGAATTGGGTCAAAAATTGGACCAACGTAAAATTGAAAATTTTGAATGCAGATTTTTAACAACACATCGGAAACTTGGAAATAAATGACTTGGAATCGGGTCAAAAATTGGACCAACGTTAAATTGAAAATTTTGTATGCAGATTTTTAGAGAATCAAAATACAAATCTTTAGAGGTATGCCACTTTGGAATCGGATAAAATTTGAAGAAATTATTGACTTCGGAAGTCCAGTTGTGGGCCACCTTTTAACAACACATCGGAAACTTGGAAATAAATGACATGAAATTGGGTCAAAAATTGGACCAACGTTAAATTAAAAATTTTGAATGCAGATTTTTAGAGAATCAAATTACAAATCTTTAGAGGTATGCCACTTTTGGAATCGGATAAGATTTGGAGAAATTATGGACTTTGGAAGTCCAGTTGTGGGCCACCTTTTAACAACACATCGGAAACTTGGAAATAAATGACATGAAATTGGGTCAAAAATTGGACCAACGTTTAATTGAAAATTTTGAATGCAGATTTTTAGAGAATCAAATTACAAATCTTTAGAGGTATGCCATTTTGGAATCGGATAAAATTTGGAGAAATTATGGACTTTGGAAGTCCAGTTGTGGGCCACCTTTTAACAACAAATTGGAAACTTGGAAATAAAAGACATGAAATTGGGTCAAAAATTGGACCAACGTTAAATTAAAAATTTTGAATGTAGATTTTTAGAGAATCAAATTACAAATCTTTAGAGGTATGCCACTTTTGGAATCGGATAAGATTTGGAGAAATTATGGACTTTGGAAGTCCAGTTGTGGGCCACCTTTTAACAACACATCGGAAACTTGGAAATAAATGACTTGGAATTGGGTCAAAAATTGGACCAACGTAAAATTGAAAATTTTGAATGCAGATTTTTAACAACACATCGGAAACTTGGAAATAAATGACTTGGAATTGGGTCAAAAATTGGACCAACGTTAAATTGAAAATTTTGAAAGCTGACTTTTAGAGAATCAAATTACAAATCTTTAGAGGTATGCCATTTTGGAATAAGATAAAATTTGGTAAAATTATAGACTTCGGAAGCCCAGTTGTTGGCCACCTTTTAACAACACATCGGAAACTTGGAAATAAATGACATGAAATTGGGTCAAAAATTGGACCAACGTTAAATTAAAAATTTTGAATGCAGATTTTTAGAGAATCAAATTACAAATCTTTACCGGTAAGATTTGGAGAAATTATGGACTTTGGAATTTTTTTTGCCCCCTTTTAAAAAAAATTGGAAATTTTGAAAAAAATTATATTAAATTGGGTCAAAAATTGGACCAACGTTTAATTGAAAATTTTTATGTTTTGAGAATCAAATTACAAATCTTTAGAGGTATGCCATTTTGGAATCGGATAAGATTTGGAGAAATTATGGACTTTGGAAGTCCAGTTGTGAGACACCTTTTAACAACACATCGGAAACTTGGAAATAAATGACATGAAATTGGGTCAAAAATTGGACCAACGTTAAATTGAAAATTTTGAATGCAGATTTTTACAGAATCATATTACAAATCTTTAGAGGTGTGCCACTTTGAAATCGTATAAAATTTGGAGAAATTATGGACTTCGGAAGTCCAGTTGTGGGCCACCTTTTAACAACACATCGGAAACTAGGAAATAAATGACTTGGAATTGGGTCAAAAATTGGACCAACGTAAAATTGAAAATTTTGAATGCAGATTTTTAACAACACATCGGAAACTTGGAAATAAATGACTTGGAATTGGGTCAAAAATTGGACCAACGTTAAATTGAAAATTTTGAATGCTGATTTTTAGAGAATCAAATTACAAATCTTTAGAGGTATGCCATTTTGGAATCGGATAAAATTTGGAGAAATTATGGACTTTGGAAGTCCAGTTGTGAGCCACCTTTTAACAACACATCGGAAACTAGGAAATAAATGACTTGGAATTGGGTCAAAAATTGGACCAACGTAAAATTGAAAATTTTGAATGCAGATTTTTAACAACACATCGGAAACTTGGAAATAAATGACTTGGAATTGGGTCAAAAATTGGACCAACGTTAAATTGAAAATTTTGAATGCTGATTTTTAGAGAATCAAATTACAAATCTTTAGAGGTATGCCATTTTGGAATAGGATAAAATTTGGTAAAATTATAGACTTCGGAAGCCCAGTTGTTGGCCACCTTTTAACAACACATCGGAAACTTGGAAATAAATGACATGAAATTGGGTCAAAAATTGGACCAACGTTAAATTAAAAATTTTGAATGCAGATTTTTAGAGAATCAAATTACAAATCTTTAGAGGTATGCCACTTTGATATCGGATAAAATTTGGAGAAATTATGGACTTTGGAAGTCCAGTTGTGAGCCACCTTTTAACAACACATCGGAAACTTGGAAATAAATGACATGAAATTGGGTTAAAAATTGGACCAACGTAGAATTGAAAATTTTGAATGCAGATTTTTAGAGAATCAAATTACAAATCTTTAGAGGTATGCCACTTTGGAATCGGATAAGATTTGAAAAAATTATGGACTTGAAGTCCAGTTGTGAACCACCTTTTAACAACACATCGGAAACTTGGAAATAAATGACATGAAATTGGTTCAAAAATTGGACCAACGTTTAATTGAAAATTTTGTATGCAGATTTTTAGAGAATCAAAATACAAATCTTTAGAGGTATGCCACTTTGGAATCGGATAAGATTTGGAGAAATTATGGACTTTGGAAGTCCAGTTGTGGGCCACCTTTTAACAACACATCGGAAACTTGGAAATAAATGACTTGGAATTGGGTCAAAAATTGGACCAACGTAAAATTGAAAATTTTGAATGCAGATTTTTAACAACACATCGGAAACTTGGAAATAAATGACTTGGAATCGGGTCAAAAATTGGACCAACGTTAAATTGAAAATTTTGAATGCAGATTTTTAGAGAATCAAATTACAAATCTTTAGAGGTATGCCACTTTGATATCGGATAAAATTTGGAGAAATTATGGACTTCGGAAGTCCAGTTGTGGGCCACCTTTTAACAACACATCGGAAACTTGGAAATAAATGACATGAAATTGGGTCAAAAATTGGACCAACGTTAAATTAAAAATTTTGAATGCAGATTTTTAGAGAATCATATTACAAATCTTTAGAGGTGTGCCACTTTGAAATCGTATAAAATTTGGAGAAATTATGGACTTCGGAAGTCCAGTTGTGGGCCACCTTTTAACAACACATCGGAAACTAGGAAATAAATGACTTGGAATTGGGTCAAAAATTGGACCAACGTAAAATTGAAAATTTTGAATGCAGATTTTTAACAACACATCGGAAACTTGGAAATAAATGACTTGGAATTGGGTCAAAAATTGGACCAACGTTAAATTGAAAATTTTGAATGCTGATTTTTAGAGAATCAAATTACAAATCTTTAGAGGTATGCCATTTTGGAATAGGATAAAATTTGGTAAAATTATAGACTTCGGAAGCCCAGTTGTTGGCCACCTTTTAACAACACATCGGAAACTTGGAAATAAATGACATGAAATTGGGTCAAAAATTGGACCAACGTTAAATTAAAAATTTTGAATGCAGATTTTTAGAGAATCAAATTACAAATCTTTAGAGGTATGCCACTTTGATATCGGATAAAATTTGGAGAAATTATGGACTTTGGAAGTCCAGTTGTGGGCCACCTTTTAACAACAAATTGGAAACTTGGAAATAAAAGACATGAAATTGGGTCAAAAATTGGACCAACGTTAAATTGAAAATTTTGAATGTAGATTTTTAGAGAATCAAATTATAAATCTCTCGAGGTATGCCACTTTTGGAATCGGATAAGATTTGGAGAAATTATGGACTTTGGAAGTCCAGTTGTGGGCCACCTTTTAACAACACATCGGAAACTTGGAAATAAATTACATGAAATTGGGTCAAAAATTGGACCAACGTTTAATTGAAAATTTTTATGCAGATTTTTAGAGAATCAAATTACAAATCTTTAGAGGTATGCCACTTTGGAATCGGATAAGATTTGGAGAAAATATGGACTTTGGAAGTCCAGTTGTGAGACACCTTTTAACAACACATCGGAAACTTGGAAATAAATGACATGAAATTGGGTCATGAATTGGACCAACGTTAAATTGAAAATTTTGAATGCAGATTTTTACAGAATCATATTACAAATCTTTAGAGGTGTGCCACTTTGAAATCGTATAAAATTTGGAGAAATTATGGACTTCGGAAGTCCAGTTGTGGGCCACCTTTTAACAACACATCGGAAACTAGGAAATAAATGACTTGGAATTGGGTCAAAAATTGGACCAACGTAAAATTGAAAATTTTGAATGCAGATTTTTAACAACACATCGGAAACTTGGAAATAAATGACTTGGAATGGGGTCAAAAATTGGACCAACGTTAAATTGAAAATTTTGAATGCTGATTTTTAGAGAATCAAATTACAAATCTTTAGAGGTATGCCATTTTGGAATAGGATAAAATTTGGTAAAATTATAGACTTCGGAAGCCCAGTTGTTGGCCACCTTTTAACAACACATCGGAAACTTGGAAATAAATGACATGAAATTGGGTCAAAAATTGGACCAACGTTAAATTAAAAATTTTGAATGCAGATTTTTAGAGAATCAAATTACAAATCTTTAGAGGTATGCCACTTTGATATCGGATAAAATTTGGAGAAATTATGGACTTTGGAAGTCCAGTTGTGAGCCACCTTTTAACAACACATCGGAAACTTGGAAATAAATGACATGAAATTGGGTTAAAAATTGGACCAACGTTAGAATTGAAAATTTTGAATGCAGATTTTTAGAGAATCAAATTACAAATCTTTAGAGGTATGCCACTTTGGAATCGGATAAGATTTGAAGAAATTATGGACTTGAAGTCCAGTTGTGAACCACCTTTTAACAACACATCGGAAACTTGGAAATAAATGACATGAAATTGGTTCAAAAATTGGACCAACGTTTAATTGAAAATTTTGAATGCAGATTTTTAGAGAATCAAAATACAAATCTTTAGAGGTATGCCACTTTGGAATCGGATAAGATTTGGAGAAATTATGGACTTTGGAAGTCCAGTTGTGGGCCACCTTTTAACAACACATCGGAAACTTGGAAATAAATGACTTGGAATTGGGTCAAAAATTGGACCAACGTAAAATTGAAAATTTTGAATGCAGATTTTTAACAACACATCGGAAACTTGGAAATAAATGACTTGGAATCGGGTCAAAAATTGGACCAACGTTAAATTGAAAATTTTGAATGTAGATTTTTAGAGAATCAAATTATAAATCTCTCGAGGTATGCCACTTTTGGAATCGGATAAGATTTGGAGAAATTATGGACTTTGGAAGTCCAGTTGTGGGCCACCTTTTAACAACACATCGGAAACTTGGAAATAAATGACATGAAATTGGGTCAAAAATTGGACCAACGTTTAAATTGAAAATTTTGAATGCAGATTTTTAGAGAATCAAATTACAAATCTTTAGAGGTATGCCACTTTGGAATCGGATAAGATTTGGAGAAATTATGGACTTTGGAAGTCCAGTTGTGGGCCACCTTTTAACAACACATCGGAAACTTGGAAATAAATGACATGAAATTGGGTCAAAAATTGGACCAACGTTAAATTGAAAATTTTGAATGCAGATTTTTAGAGAATCAAATTACAAATCTTTAGAGGTATGCCACTTTGGAATCGGATAAAATTTTGAGAAATTATGGACTTTGGAAGTCCAGTTGTGGGCCACCTTTTAACAACACATCGGAAACTTGGAAATAAATGACTTGGAATTGGGTCAAAATTGGACCAACGTAAAATTGAAAATTTTGAATGCAGATTTTTAACAACACATCGGAAACTTGGAAATAAATGACTTGGAATTGGGTCAAAAATTGGACCAACGTTAAATTGAAAATTTTGAATGCAGATTTTTAGAGAATCAAATTACAAATCTTTAGAGGTATGCCATTTTGGAATCGGATAAAATTTGGAAAATTATAGACTTCGGAAGCCCAGTTGTTGGCCACCTTTTAACAACACATCGGAAACTTGGAAATAAATGACATGAAATTGGGTCAAAAATTGGACCAACGTTAAATTAAAAATTTTGAATGCAGATTTTTAGAGAATCAAATTACAAATCTTTAGAGGTATGCCACTTTGGAATCGGATAAGATTTGGAGAAATTATGGACTTTGGAAGTCCAGTTGTGGGCCACCTTTTAACAACACATCGGAAACTTGGAAATAAATGACATGAAATTGGGTCAAAAATTGGACCAACGTTAAATTGAAAATTTTGAATGCAGATTTTTAGAGAATCAAATTATAAATCTTTAGAGGTATGCCACTTTTGGAATCGGATAAGATTTGGAGAAATTATGGACTTTGGAAGTCCAGTTGTGGGCCACCTTTTAACAACACATCGGAAACTTGGAAATAAATGACATGAAATTGGGTCAAAAATTGGACCAACGTTTAATTGAAAATTTTTATGCAGATTTTTAGAGAATCAAATTACAAATCTTTAGAGGTATGCCACTTTGGAATCGGATAAGATTTGGAGAAATTATGGACTTTGGAAGTCCAGTTGTGAGGCCACCTTTTAACAACACATCGGAAACTTGGAAATAAATGACATGAAATTGGGTCAAAAATTGGACCAACGTTAAATTGAAAATTTTGAATGCAGATTTTTAGAGAATCAAATTACAAATCTTTAGAGGTATGCCACTTTGGAATCGGATAAAATTTGGAGAAATTATGGACTTCGGAAGTCCAGTTGTGGGCCACCTTTTAACAACACATCGGAAACTTGGAAATAAATGACTTGGAATTGGGTCAAAAATTGGACCAACGTAAAATTGAAAATTTTGAATGCAGATTTTTAACAACACATCGGAAACTTGAAAATAAATGACTTGGAATGGGGTCAAAAATTGGACCAACGTTAAATTGAAAATTTTGAATGCAGATTTTTAGAGAATCAAATTACAAATCTTTAGAGGTATGCCACTTTGGAATCGGATAAAATTTGGAGAAATTATGGACTTCGGAAGTCCAGTTGTGGGCCACCTTTTAACAACACATCGGAAACTTGGAAATAAATGACATGAAATTGGGTCAAAAATTGGACCAACGTTAAATTGAAAATTTTGAATGCAGATTTTTAGAGAATCAAATTACAAATCTTTAGAGGTATGCCACTTTGGAATCGGATAAAATTTGGAGAAATTATGGACTTTGGAAGTCCAGTTGTGGGCCACCTTTTAACAACACATCGGAAACTTGGAAATAAATGACATGAAATTGGGTCAAAAATTGGACCAACGTTAAATTGAAAATTTTGAATGCAGATTTTTAGAGAATCAAATTATAAATCTTTAGAGGTATGCCACTTTGGAATCGGATAAGATTTGGAGAAATTATGGACTTTGGAAGTCCAGTTGTGGGCCACCTTTTAACAACACATCGGAAACTTGGAAATAAATACTTGGAATTGGGTCAAAAATTGGACCAACGTTAAATTGAAAATTTTGAATGCAGATTTTTAGAGAATCAAATTACAAATCTTTAGAGGTATGCCACTTTGGAATCGGATAAGATTTGGAGAAATTATGGACTTTGGAAGTCCAGTTGTGGGCCACCTTTTAACAACACATCGGAAACTTGGAAATAAATGACATGAAATTGGGTCAAAAATTGGACCAACGTAAAATTGAAAATTTTTAATGCAGATTTTTAACAACACATCGGAAACTTGGAAATAAATGCCTTGGAATTGGGGTAAAAATTGGACCAACGTTAAATTGAAAATTTTGAATGCAGATTTTTAGAGAATCAAATTATAAATCTTTAGAGGTATGCCACTTTGGAATCGGAGAAAATTTGGAGAAATTATGGACTTCGGAAGTCCAGTTGTGGGCCACCTTTTAACAACACATCGGAAACTTGGAAATAAATTTGGGTCAAAAATTGGACCAACGTAAAATTGAAAATTTTGAATGCAGATTTTTAGAGAATCAAATTACAAATCTTTAGAGGTATGCCACTTTGGAATCGGATAAAATTTGGAGAAATTATGGACTTTGGAAGTCCAGTTGTGGGCCACCTTTTAACAACACATCGGAAACTTGAAAATAAATGACTTAATTGGGTCAAAAATTGGACCAACGTAAAATTGAAAATTTTGAATGCAGATTTTTAACAACACATCGGAAACTTGGAAATAAATGACTTGGAATTGGGTCAAAAATTGGACCAACGTTAAATTGAAAATTTTGAATGCAGATTTTTAGAGAATCAAATTATAAATCTTTAGAGGTATGCCACTTTGGAATCGGAGAAAATTTGGAGAAATTATGGACTTCGGAAGTCCAGTTGTGGGCCACCTTTAACAACACATCGGAAACTTGGAAATAAATGGCATGGGTCAAAAATTGGACCAACGTTAAATTGAAAATTTTGAATGCAGATTTTTAGAGAATCAAATTACAAATCTTTAGAGGTATGCCACTTTGGAATCGGATAAGATTTGGAGAAATTATGGACTTCGGAAGTCCAGTTGTGGGCCACCTTTTAACAACACATCGGAAACTTGGAAATAAATGACATGAAATTGGGTCAAAAATTGGACCAACGTTTAATTGAAAATTTTGAATGCAGATTTTTAGAGAATCAAATTACAAATCTTTAGAGGTATGCCACTTTGGAATCGGATAAGATTTGGAGAAATTATGGACTTTGGAAGTCCAGTTGTGGGCCACCTTTTAACAACACATCGGAAACTTGGAAATAAATGACTTGGAATTGGGTCAAAAATTGGACCAACGTAAAATTGAAAATTTTGAATGCAGATTTTTAACAACACATCGGAAACTTGGAAATAAATGACTTGAAATTGGGTCAAAAATTGGACCAACGTTAAATTGAAAATTTTGAATGCAGATTTTTAGAGAATCAAATTACAAATCTTTAGAGGTATGCCACTTTGGAATCGGATAAGATTTGGAGAAATTATGGACTTCGGAAGTCCAGTTGTGGGCCACCTTTTAACAACACATCGGAAACTTGGAAATAAATGACATGAAGTTGGGTCAAAAATTGGACCAACGTTAAATTGAAAATTTTGAATGCAGATTTTTAGAGAATCAAATTACAAATCTTTAGAGGTATGCCACTTTGGAATCGGATAAGATTTGGAGAAATTATGGACTTTGGAAGTCCAGTTGTGGGCCACCTTTTAACAACACATCGGAAACTTGAAAATAAATGACATGAAATTGGGTCAAAAATTGGACCAACGTTAAATTGAAAATTTTGAATGCAGATTTTTAGAGAATCAAATTACAAATCTTTAGAGGTATGCCACTTTGGAATCGGATAAGATTTGGAGAAATTATGGACTTTGGAAGTCCAGTTGTGGGCCACCTTTTAACAACACATCGGAAACTTGGAAATAAATGACTTGGAATTGGGTCAAAAATTGGACCAACGTTAAATTGAAAATTTTGAATGCAGATTTTTAGAAAAATAAAATGGAGCATTGAATGGAAAATTGGAAATAGAGTTTTAACAACACATCGGAAACTTGGAAATAAATGACTTGGAATTGGGTCAAAAATTGGACCAACGTTAAATTGAAAATTTTGAATGCAGATTTTTAGAGAATCAAATTATAAATCTTTAGAGGTATGCCACTTTGGAATCGGAGAAAATTTGGAGAAATTATGGACTTCGGAAGTCCAGTTGTGGGCCACCTTTTAACAACACATCGGAAACTTGGAATTGGGTCAAAAATTGGACCAACGTAAAATTGAAAATTTTGAATGCAGATTTTTAGAGAATCAAATTACAAATCTTTAGAGGTATGCCATTTTGGAATCGGATAAGATTTGGAGAAATTATGGACTTCGGAAGTCCAGTTGTGGGCCACCTTTTAACAACACATCGGAAACTTGGAAATAAATGACATGAAGTTGGGTCAAAAATGGGACCAACGTTAAATTGAAAATTTTTAGTCAGATTTTTAGAGAATCAAATTACAAATCTTTAGAGGTATGCCACTTTGGAATCGGATAAGATTTGGAGAAATTATGGACTTTGGAAGTCCAGTTGTGGGTTACCTTTTAACAACACATCGGAAACTTGGAAATAAATGACATGAAATTGGGTCAAAAATTGGACCAACGTTAAATTGAAAATTTTGAATGCAGATTTTTGGAGAATCAAATTACAAATCTTTAGAGGTATGCCACTTTGGAATCGGATAAGATTTGGAGAAATTATGGACTTCGGAAGTCCAGTTGTGGGCCACCTTTTAACAACACATCGGAAACTTGGAAATAAATGACATGAAGTTGGGTCAAAAATGGGACCAACGTTAAATTGAAAATTTTTAGTCAGATTTTTAGAGAATCAAATTACAAATCTTTAGAGGTATGCCACTTTGGAATCGGATAAGATTTGGAGAAATTATGGACTTTGGAAGTCCAGTTGTGGGTTACCTTTTAACAACACATCGGAAACTTGGAAATAAATGACATGAAATTGGGTCAAAAATTGGACCAACGTTTAATTGAAAATTTTTTATGCAGATTTTTGGAGAATCAAATTACAAATCTTTAGAGGTATGCCACTTTGGAATCGGATAAGATTTGGAGAAATTATGGACTTTGGAAGTCCAGTTGTGGGCCACCTTTTAACAACACATCGGAAACTTGGAAATAAATGACTTGGAATTGGGTCAAAAATTGGACCAACGTAAAATTGAAAATTTTGAATGCAGATTTTTAACAACACATCGGAAACTTGGAAATAAATGCCTTGGAATTGGGTCAAAAATTGGACCAACGTTAAATTGAAAATTTTGAATGCAGATTTTTAGAGAATCAAATTATAAATCTTTAGAGGTATGCCACTTTGGAATCAGAGAAAATTTGGAGAAATTATGGACTTCGGAAGTCCAGTTGTGGGCCACCTTTTAACAACACATCGGAAACTTGGAATTGGGTCAAAAATTGGACCAACGTTAAATTGAAAATTTTGAATGCAGATTTTTAGAGAATCAAATTACAAATCTTTAGAGGTATGCCACTTTGGAATCGGATAAAATTTGGAGAAATTATGGACTTCGGAAGTCCAGTTGTGGGCCACCTTTTAACAACACATCGGAAACTTAAAAATAAATGACTTGGAATTGGGTCAAAAATTGGACCAACGTAAAATTGAAAATTTTGAATGCAGATTTTTAACAACACATCGGAAACTTGGAAATAAATGACTTGGAATTGGGTCAAAAATTGGACCAACGTTAAATTGAAAATTTTGAATGCAGATTTTTAGAGAATCAAATTATAAATCTTTAGAGGTATGCCACTTTGAAATCGGAGAAAATTTGGAGAAATTATGGACTTCGGAAGTCCAGTTGTGGGCCACCTTTTAACAACACATCGGAAACTTGGAATTGGGTCAAAAATTGGACCAACGTAAAATTGAAAATTTTGAATGCAGATTTTTAGAGAATCAAATTACAAATCTTTAGAGGTATGCCACTTTGGAATCGGATAAAATTTGGAGAAATTATGGACTTCGGAAGTCCAGTTGTGGGCCACCTTTTAACAACACATCGGAAACTTGAAAATAAATGACATGAAATTGGGTTAAAAATTGGACCAACGTTAAATTGAAAATTTTGAATGCAGATTTTTAGAGAATCAAATTACAAATCTTTAGAGGTATGCCATTTTGGAATCGGATAAGATTTGGAGAAATTATGGACTTCGGAAGTCCAGTTGTGGGCCACCTTTTAACAACACATCGGAAACTTGGAAATAAATGACATGAAGTTGGGTCAAAAATTAGACCAACGTTTAATTGAAAATTTTGAATGCAGATTTTTGGAGAATCAAATTACAAATCTTTAGAGGTATGCCACTTTGGAATCGGATAAGATTTGGAGAAATTATGGACTTCGGAAGTCCAGTTGTGGGCCACCTTTTAACAACACATCGTAATGACATGAAGTTGGGTCAAAAATGGGACCAACGTTAAATTGAAAATTTTTATGCAGATTTTTGGAGAATCAAATTACAAATCTTTAGAGGTATGCCACTTTGGAATCGGATAAGATTTGGAGAAATTATGGACTTCGGAAGTCCAGTTGTGGGCCACCTTTTAACAACACATCGGAAACTTGGAAATAAATGACTTGGAATTGGGTCAAAAATTGGACCAACGTAAAATTGAAAATTTTGAATGCAGATTTTTAACAACACATCGGAAACTTGGAAATAAATGCCCTGGAATTGGGTCAAAAATTGGACCAACGTTAAATTGAAAATTTTGAATGCAGATTTTTAGAGAATCAAATTATAAATCTTTAGAGGTATGCCACTTTGGAATCGGAGAAAATTTGGAGAAATTATGGACTTCGGAAGTCCAGTTGTGGGCCACCTTTTAACAACACATCGGAAACTTGGAATTGGGTCAAAAATTGGACCAACGTAAAATTGAAAATTTTGAATGCAGATTTTTAGAGAATCAAATTACAAATCTTTAGAGGTATGCCACTTTGGAATCGGATAAAATTTGGAGAAATTATGGACTTCGGAAGTCCAGTTGTGGGCATCCTTTTAACAACACATCGGAAACTTGGAAATAAATGACTTGGAATTGGGTCAAAAATTGGACCAACGTAAAATTGAAAATTTTGAATGCAGATTTTTAACAACACATCGGAATCTTGGAAATAAATGACTTGGAATTGGGTCAAAAATTGGACCAACGTTAAATTGAAAATTTTGAATGCATATTTTTAGAGAATCAAATTATAAATCTTTAGAGGTATGCCACTTTGGAATCGGAGAAAATTTGGAGAAATTATGGACTTCGGAAGTCCAGTTGTGGGCCACCTTTTAACAACACATCGGAAACTTGGAATTGGGTCAAAAATTGGACCAACGTAAAATTGAAAATTTTGAATGCAGATTTTTAGAGATTCAAATTATAAATCTTTAGAGGTATGCCACTTTGGAATCGGAGAAAATTTGGAGAAATTATGGACTTCGGAAGTCCAGTTGTGGGCCACCTTTTAACAACACATCGGAAACTTGGAATTGGGTCAAAAATTGGACCAACGTAAAATTGAAAATTTTGAATGCAGATTTTTAGAGAATCAAATTACAAATCTTTAGAGGTATGCCACTTTGGAATCGGATAAAATTTGGAGAAATTATGGACTTCGGAAGTCCAGTTGTGGGCCACCTTTTAACAACACATCGGAAACTTGAAAATAAATGACTTGGAATTGGGTCAAAAATTGGACCAACGTAAAATTGAAAATTTTGAATGCAGATTTTTAACAACACATCGGAAACTTGGAAATAAATGACTTGGAATTGGGTCAAAAATTGGACCAACGTTAAATTGAAAATTTTGAATGCAGATTTTTAGAGAATCAAATTATAAATCTTTAGAGGTATGCCACTTTGAAATCGGAGAAAATTTGGAGAAATTATGGACTTCGGATGTCCAGTTGTGGGCCACCTTTTAACAACACATCGGAAACTTGGAATTGGGTCAAAAATTGGACCAACGTAAAATTGAAAATTTTGAATGCAGATTTTTAGAGAATCAAATTACAAATCTTTAGAGGTATGCCACTTTGTAATCGGATAAAATTTGGAGAAATTATGGACTTCGGAAGTCCAGTTGTGGGCCACCTTTTAACAACACATCGGAAACTTGAAAATAAATGACATGAAATTGGGTTAAAAATTGGACCAACGTTAAATTGAAAATTTTGAATGCAGATTTTTAGAGAATCAAATTACAAATCTTTAGAGGTATGCCATTTTGGAATCGGATAAGATTTGGAGAAATTATGGACTTCGGAAGTCCAGTTGTGGGCCACCTTTTAACAACACATCGGAAACTTGGAAATAAATGACATGAAGTTGGGTCAAAAATTAGACCAACGTTTAATTGAAAATTTTGAATGCAGATTTTTAGAGAATCAAATTACAAATCTTTAGAGGTATGCTACTTTGGAATCGGATAAGATTTGGAGAAATTATGGACTTCGGAAGTCCAGTTGTGGGCCACCTTTTAACAACACATCGGAAACTTGAAAATAAATGACATGAAATTGGGTTAAAAATTGGACCAACGTTAAATTGAAAATTTTGAATGCAGATTTTTAGAGAATCAAATTACAAATCTTTAGAGGTATGCCATTTTGGAATCGGATAAGATTTGGAGAAATTATGGACTTCGGAAGTCCAGTTGTGGGCCACCTTTTAACAACACATCGGAAACTTGGAAATAAATGACTTGGAATTGGGTCAAAAATTGGACCAACGTAAAATTGAAAATTTTGAATGCAGATTTTTAACAACACATCGGAAACTTGGAAATAAATGCCCTGGAATTGGGTCAAAAATTGGACCAACGTTAAATTGAAAATTTTGAATGCAGATTTTTAGAGAATCAAATTATAAATCTTTAGAGGTATGCCACTTTGGAATCGGAGAAAATTTGGAGAAATTATGGACTTCGGAAGTCCAGTTGTGGGCCACCTTTTAACAACACATCGGAAACTTGGAATTGGGTCAAAAATTGGACCAACGTAAAATTGAAAATTTTGAATGCAGATTTTTAGAGAATCAAATTACAAATCTTTAGAGGTATGCCACTTTGGAATCGGATAAAATTTGGAGAAATTATGGACTTCGGAAGTCCAGTTGTGGGCCACCTTTTAACAACACATCGGAAACTTGGAAAATTGGGTCAAAAATTGGACCAACGTAAAATTGAAAATTTTGAATGCAGATTTTTAGAGAATCAAATTACAAATCTTTAGAGGTATGCCACTTTGGAATCGGATAAAATTTGGAGAAATTATGGACTTCGGAAGTCCAGTTGTGGGCCACCTTTTAACAACACATCGGAAACTTAAAAATAAATGACTTGGAATTGGGTCAAAAATTGGACCAACGTAAAATTGAAAATTTTGAATGCAGATTTTTAACAACACATCGGAAACTTGGAAATAAATGACTTGGAATTGGGTCAAAAATTGGACCAACGTTAAATTGAAAATTTTGAATGCAGATTTTTAGAGAATCAAATTATAAATCTTTAGAGGTATGCCACTTTGAAATCGGAGAAAATTTGGAGAAATTATGGACTTCGGATGTCCAGTTGTGGGCCACCTTTTAACAACACATCGGAAACTTGGAATTGGGTCAAAAATTGGACCAATGTAAAATTGAAAATTTTGAATGCAGATTTTTAGAGAATCAAATTACAAATCTTTAGAGGTATGCCACTTTGTAATCGGATAAAATTTGGAGAAATTATGGACTTCGGAAGTCCAGTTGTGAGCCACCTTTTAACAACACATCGGAAACTTGAAAATAAATGACATGAAATTGGGTTAAAAATTGGACCAACGTTAAATTGAAAATTTTGAATGCAGATTTTTAGAGAATCAAATTACAAATCTTTAGAGGTATGCCATTTTGGAATCGGATAAGATTTGGAGAAATTATGGACTTCGGAAGTCCAGTTGTGGGCCACCTTTTAACAACACATCGGAAACTTGGAAATAAATGACATGAAGTTGGGTCAAAAATTAGACCAACGTTTAATTGAAAATTTTGAATGCAGATTTTTGGAGAATCAAATTACAAATCTTTAGAGGTATGCTACTTTGGAATCGGATAAGATTTGGAGAAATTATGGACTTCGGAAGTCCAGTTGTGGGCCACCTTTTAACAACACATCGGAAATTGAAATGACATGAAATTGGGTCAAAAATTGGACCAACGTTAAAGTGAAAATTTTTATGCAGATTTTTAGAGAATCAAATTACAAATCTTTAGAGGTATGCCACTTTGGAATCGGATAAGATTTGGAGAAATTATGGACTTCGGAAGTCCAGTTGTGGGCCACCTTTTAACAACACATCGGAAACTTGGAAATAAATGACTTGGAATTGGGTCAAAAATTGGACCAACGTAAAATTGAAAATTTTGAATGCAGATTTTTAACAACACATCGGAAACTTGGAAATAAATGCCCTGGAATTGGGTCAAAAATTGGACCAACGTTAAATTGAAAATTTTGAATGCAGATTTTTAGAGAATCAAATTATAAATCTTTAGAGGTATGCCATTTTGGAATCGGAGAAAATTTGGAGAAATTATGGACTTCGGAAGTCCAGTTGTGGGCCACCTTTTAACAACACATCGGAAACTTGGAATTGGGTCAAAAATTGGACCAACGTAAAATTGAAAATTTTGAATGCAGATTTTTAACAACACATCGGAAACTTGGAAATAAATGCCCTGGAATTGGGTCAAAAATTGGACCAACGTTAAATTGAAAATTTTGAATGCAGATTTTTAGAGAATCAAATTATAAATCTTTAGAGGTATGCCATTTTGGAATCGGAGAAAATTTGGAGAAATTATGGACTTCGGAAGTCCAGTTGTGAGCCACCTTTTAACAACACATCGGAAACTTGAAAATAAATGACATGAAATTGGGTTAAAAATTGGACCAACGTTAAATTGAAAATTTTGAATGCAGATTTTTAGAGAATCAAATTACAAATCTTTAGAGGTATGCCATTTTGGAATCGGATAAGATTTGGAGAAATTATGGACTTCGGAAGTCCAGTTGTGGGCCACCTTTTAACAACACATCGGAAACTTGGAAATAAATGACATGAAGTTGGGTCAAAAATTAGACCAACGTTTAATTGAAAATTTTGAATGCAGATTTTTGGAGAATCAAATTACATATCTTTAGAGGTATGCTACTTTGGAATCGGATAAGATTTGGAGAAATTATGGACTTCGGAAGTCCAGTTGTGGGCCACCTTTTAACAACACATCGTAATGACATGAAGTTGGGTCAAAAATGGGACCAACGTTAAAGTGAAAATTTTTATGCAGATTTTTGGAGAATCAAATTACAAATCTTTAGAGGTATGCCACTTTGGAATCGGATAAGATTTGGAGAAATTATGGACTTCGGAAGTCCAGTTGTGGGCCACCTTTTAACAACACATCGGAAACTTGGAAATAAATGACTTGGAATTGGGTCAAAAATTGGACCAACGTAAAATTGAAAATTTTGAATGCAGATTTTTAACAACACATCGGAAACTTGGAAATAAATGCCCTGGAATTGGGTCAAAAATTGGACCAACGTTAAATTGAAAATTTTGAATGCAGATTTTTAGAGAATCAAATTATAAATCTTTAGAGGTATGCCATTTTGGAATCGGAGAAAATTTGGAGAAATTATGGACTTCGGAAGTCCAGTTGTGGGCCACCTTTTAACAACACATCGGAAACTTGGAATTGGGACAAAAATTGGACCAACGTAAAATTGAAAATTTTGAATGCAGATTTTTAGAGAATCAAATTACAAATCTTTAGAGGTATGCCACTTTGGAATCGGATAAAATTTGGAGAAAGTATGGACTTCGGAAATCCAGTTGTGGGCATCCTTTTAACAACACATCGGAAACTTGGAAATAAATGACTTGGAATTGGGTCAAAAATTGGACCAACGTAAAATTGAAAATTTTGAATGCAGATTTTTAACAACACATCGGAATCTTGGAAATAAATGACTTGGAATTGGGTCAAAAATTGGACCAACGTTAAATTGAAAATTTTGAATGCATATTTTTAGAGAATCAAATTATAAATCTTTAGAGGTATGCCACTTTGGAATCGGAGAAAATTTGGAGAAATTATGGACTTCGGAGGTCCAGTTGTGGGCCACCTTTTAACAACACATCGGAAACTTGGAATTGGGTCAAAAATTGGACCAACGTAAAATTGAAAATTTTGAATGCAGATTTTTAGAGAATCAAATTATAAATCTTTAGAGGTATGCCACTTTGGAATCGGAGAAAATTTGGAGAAATTATGGACTTCAGAAGTCCAGTTGTGGGCCACCTTTTAACAACACATCGGAAACTTGGAATTGGGTCAAAAATTGGACCAACGTAAAATTGAAAATTTTGAATGCAGATTTTTAGAGAATCAAATTACAAATCTTTAGAGGTATGCCACTTTGGAATCGGATAAAATTTGGAGAAATTATGGACTTCGGAAGTCCAGTTGTGGGCCACCTTTTAACAACACATCGGAAACTTGAAAATAAATGACATGAAATTGTGTTAAAAATTGGACCAACGTTAAAGTGAAAATTTTTATGCAGATTTTTGGAGAATCAAATTACAAATCTTTAGAGGTATGCCACTTTGGAATCGGATAAGATTTGGAGAAATTATGGACTTCGGAAGTCCAGTTGTGGGCCACCTTTTAACAACACATCGGAAACTTGGAAATAAATGACTTGGAATTGGCTCAAAATTGGACCAACGTAAAATTGAAAATTTTGAATGCAGATTTTTAACAACACATCGGAAACTTGGAAATAAATGCCCTGGAATTGGGTCAAAAATTGGACCAACGTTAAATTGAAAATTTTGAATGCAGATTTTTAGAGAATCAAATTATAAATCTTTAGAGGTATGCCATTTTGGAATCGGAGAAAATTTGGAGAAATTATGGACTTCGGAAGTCCAGTTGTGGGCCACCTTTTAACAACACATCGGAAACTTGGAATTGGGTCAAAAATTGGACCAACGTAAAATTGAAAATTTTGAATGCAGATTTTTAGAGAATCAAATTACAAATCTTTAGAGGTATGCCACTTTGGAATCGGATAAAATTTGGAGAAAGTATGGACTTCGGAAATCCAGTTGTGGGCATCCTTTTAACAACACATCGGAAACTTGGAAATAAATGACTTGGAATTGGGTCAAAAATTGGACCAACGTAAAATTGAAAATTTTGAATGCAGATTTTTAACAACACATCGGAATCTTGGAAATAAATGACTTGGAATTGGGTCAAAAATTGGACCAACGTTAAATTGAAAATTTTGAATGCATATTTTTAGAGAATCAAATTATAAATCTTTAGAGGTATGCCACTTTGGAATCGGAGAAAATTTGGAGAAATTATGGACTTCGGAAGTCCAGTTGTGGGCCACCTTTTAACAACACATCGGAATCTTGGAATTGGGTCAAAAATTGGACCAACGTAAAATTGAAAATTTTGAATGCAGATTTTTAGAGAATCAAATTATAAATCTTTAGAGGTATGCCACTTTGGAATCGGAGAAAATTTGGAGAAATTATGGACTTCAGAAGTCCAGTTGTGGGCCACCTTTTAACAACACATCGGAAACTTGGAATTGGGTCAAAAATTGGACCAACGTAAAATTGAAAATTTTGAATGCAGATTTTTAGAGAATCAAATTACAAATCTTTAGAGGTATGCCACTTTGGAATCGGATAAAATTTGGAGAAATTATGGACTTCGGAAGTCCAGTTGTGGGCCACCTTTTAACAACACATCGGAAACTTGAAAATAAATGACATGAAATTGTGTTAAAAATTGGACCAACGTTAAATTGAAAATTTTGAATGCAGATTTTTAGAGAATCAAATTACAAATCTTTAGAGGTATGCCATTTTGGAATCGGATAAGATTTGGAGAAATTATGGACTTCGGAAGTCCAGTTGTGGGCCACCTTTTAACAACACATCGGAAACTTGGAAATAAATGACATGAAGTTGGGTCAAAATTTGGACCAACGTTTAATTGAAATTTTTTTTGCAGATTTTTAGAGAATCAAATTACAAATCTTTAGAGGTATGCCACTTTAGAATCGGATAAGATTTGGAGAAATTATGGACTTTGGAAGTCCAGTTGTGGGTTACCTTTTAACAACACATCGGAAACTTGGAAATAAATGACATGAAATTGGGTCAAAAATTGTACCAACATTAAATTGAAAATTTTTGAATGCAGATTTTTGGAGAATCAAATTAAAAATCTTTAGAGGTATGCCACTTTGGAATCGGATAAGATTTGGAGAAATTATGGACTTTGGAAGTCCAGTTGTGGGTTACCTTTTAACAACACATTGGAAACTTGGAAATAAATGACATGAAATTGGGTCAAAAATTGTACCAACGTTAAATTGAAAATTTTTGAATGCAGATTTTTGGAGAATCAAATTACAAATCTTTAGAGGTATGCCACTTTGGAATCGGATAAGATTTGGAGAAATTATGGACATCGGAAGTCCAGTTGTGGGCCACCTTTTAACAACACATCGGAAACTTGGAAACAAATGACATGGAGTTGGGTCAAAAATGGGACCAACGTTAAATTGAAAATTTTTATGCAGATTTTTAGAGAATCAAATTACAAATCTTTAGAGGTATGCCACTTTGGAATCGGATAAGATTTGGAGAAATTATGGACTTTGGAAGTCCAGTTGTGGGTTACCTTTTAACAACACATCGGAAACTTGGAAATAAATGACTTGGAATTGGGTCAAAAATTGGACCAACGTAAAATTGAAAATTTTGAATGCAGATTTTTAGAGAATCAAATTACAAATCTTTAAAGGTATGCAATTTTGGAATCGGATAAGATTTGGAGAAATTATGGACTTCGGAAGTCCAGTTGTGGGCCACCTTTTAACAACACATCGGAAACTTGGAAATAAATGACATGAAGTTGGGTCAAAAATTGGACCAACGTTTAATTGAAAATTTTTATGCAGATTTTTAGAGAATCAAATTACAAATCTTTAGAGGTATGCCACTTTGGAATCGGATAAGATTTGAAGAAATTATGGACTTTGGAAGTCCAGTTGTGGGTTACCTTTTAACAACACATCGGAAACTTGGAAATAAATGACTTGGAATTGGGTCAAAAATTGGACCAACGTAAAATTGAAAATTTTGAATGCAGATTTTTAGAGAATCAAATTACAAATCTTTAGAGGTATGCCACTTTGGAATCGGATAAAATTTGGAAAAATTATGGACTTCGGAAGTCCAGTTGTGGGCCACCTTTTAACAACACATCGGAAACTTTGTAATTGGGGTACGTCGTTGGGATGCCAAAAGTTTGTAATTGTCCCATGTTGACTAAGAATGAGATTCCGAGATATCGAGCACAGGATTCACGGGGTACACGATAAACCAGGCAACTGATCATTCGGGCTCTCAGACTTCTATTCAGTTAGGAGAAACGGCGGGGGGAATCCTCTGGTGCCTTAGCTCTTTCGGCGGTGGGGTGGGTCTAATTGCCTTCTCTAACTGCCCAAACATACTTTAATTTTTAGGATTCCTACTGAAACTAATTACTAAAAGTTACTAATATCATCAATCGGATAATTTAGACTTGGGAAAACGGACAAAAGATAATGAGGTTTAAATCAGACGACTACAGGAAAAATTTTGCAAGGTCTACGGTGACATTTGACGCTTGCGGTCTCTACCCAACCCAACCATAATCTTCATTATAATATTTAAGAAGATACCCTAGAGATACATTCGATTTAGTTTAAGTTGCCATGTCAATTCAGGAAAAAATATACTCTTCTAGCCGTTCATATTTTTTTTCAAATAATTACTTTCATTGTTTTTATTTAACCAAAAGGGTGGAAGTACGAAATATTATTTCCATAGCGAGTATTAATATTACAATTTATTATAATTTTTGATTTGGATATTATTCAAAAACATTGCCTTAATTTATTGAAAGGAACCTAAACATAATTAACTTTAGTATAGAAATCGTAAAAATTTATTTACTTTTCCATATTGAAAGATTACCATTTCATAAAAATTAATTTTATTCTTATTGGGTGTGGTTGCTGATAGACGAAAGTGGTTGATATAGCTAGGTTTTAAATTTGATTATTTTTATTTTTTTTTTTTTTTTTTTAATTTTTCTGTTCAAAGTTTTAATTCATTTTATTTTTTTTATTTTCTCTTTGTTTACTTTTATTTGCCAAAAAAACTATCAATATAAATGTAAAAGCAGTCACCAAAACTCTCAATACAAGAACATATTTTTTATTTATTTAATTTTTTATTTTGAGATTGGATCGGCTTAAATAAAATACAAGATGTGTATGCAAATTCGCACAGGTATCACTCACATGTTTACAGCTCCAGCGTTGAAAGGCCTTCCAGCGTAGAGATGGGTTACACGGTGTTGTTGTTGCAGACGGTTAAACTCTGTACATTGATAAAGATTTTATTGGCAAAGGAAAACTTTTATTTTAGAAATTTATTTTGGCAAAAGCCAGATACTTAGCCTCGACCAACAACCATCGTCACCACTTCTAATGGCTCTACAAAGGTATACAGAAGTCCACTGGCCCTAACTTAATTAATCCTCCTTATTAATTTTAATGATGAGCTCGGTTTCCTGATCCGAGGCTGCTGCGATTCGGATTGCGCACAATAACTGCCTTTAAAGTTGAATTTTCTGTTATGTGGGTGATATGGCCGTCTTGCGCTTAGACGGGCTCACTGCATGCCAACTAGGGTAAGGAAAACCGCGCACTACTTTATCCGGTAGGGTGCTGCGGACTGGCGTTAGCCGTAAGGCGTCTGCTTCCGGGGCTTGTGGCCAGGTACACACTTGAAACTAGGATAGATAGCTTCTGTTATTCAGAAGAATATTATCCAGAAGTACCTGTGATACCTGTGATGGAATATTCTTCCCGGGAGTTTTATCCGAAACAGCTTCCCGCCGGAAGTGTTTCCGGAAACCAGCACGTGCAAGTGGCAACTAGGGTTTTGCCAACCACTAACTAGGCTTTGGCCAATGCACTTGGGGACACAAATTTGATTTGGTTTTCTTTGATTTATTAAATTTCACACGATCAGCGAGGGTAAAAGTTAAATTTTCGGCTTTTCGAACTTAACCTCTGACGTTGTGCAGAGTACATATACGTGAATTATATATTACTTTTGCTGGTTGAAAAAGAAGAGCAATTGCAGCCGCGTGGGCGTTTATATACCGAAAATATCCACTGCAATAAGCTTTTTTCGCTGAGAAGAGAATAATTTCCCCGACTAAAGTTGGCTGCGCTTAACAAAGCAGCTGATAAGATAAAGCTAAGCTTAGATAACCGATCGCCTCCTTAAAGTATACACTGATAAGGGACGAGATAAATCTGTGGAATGTTTTGAGCTTTCCTTTATCCGTTATCTGGTTGAAAAATGTTGACTGAAATGTTTTTATTGGAACTGGTACGTGGTTATAAATGCCGACCATTACACCACCCGATAATATTTCTTCGTTAGATGCAATATTAGCGGGAATTAGCTTCGAATGTCTTTCGCGTGATAGGTTCCTACCTCCTTTCCTTGTAAATTCTCCAGTTGGTAGTAGCAATTGCCAAGTTTTTTTCGAATTCTGCTTTTTACAAATTGAGGCCCTAATTTTGCATTGTAATTCTGAACAAATTTACTCTGGGCAAAATTACGACGATATACTTCCTGTCCTTCTCGAAAATTGGTCGGCTTAGCGCGTAAATTGTATTTTCGGACATTGCGATCGTAAGCCCGACGAATATTTACTCTAATATCGTTTCGTAAAAGAGCTAAGTTATCAGACCGAGATAAAGGCACTATAGGTTCTTCTAGAAGAGATAAGTCTTTTAGCAGCTTGTAATCTGCTCCGTGTGTTATCATATCCAATCCAAACAAAGCACGGTATGGGGAACATCCTATCGATTGGTGCAACGATGATCTTAAAGAACATGAAATACTAGTGATGTGCAAGTCCCATTCGGTTTGATCATTTTTAAGATACGTACGAACAGCAGCTAATAAGGAACGGTTAACACGCTCGGCCGCATTACTTTGTGGTGAGTAAAGAGCGGTGTAAACGTGGTTTATTCCTAATTCGGTTAGAAAAGCGTTAAATTGAGAGGCTTTAAATTGGACACCATTATCGCTAACTATAGTCTCGGGAACTCGGACACTATGAAATACTTGTTTTAATAGAAACTCGATTATTGCTGTCGATGTAAATTTTTTTAAAGGTTGCAGCCAGTTGTATTTGCTAAAATGGTCAAGTACTATTAACAAGCCAACATGTCCTTGCTTACTACGGGGGTAAGGTCCGAGCAAGTCTATATATAGACGTTGAAAGGGTCTGTACGATGGACAGTGCTCTCCCATTGGGGGACGTAAGGTATAGTTAGGTGCTTTGTTCTCCTTACATGCGTCACAAGCTCGAATATAGTCTCTAACATCTTTAGATAAACCTGGCCAAAATAAATTTCGCCTTAGCTTGGCTATGGTCTTTTGCACTCCCGCATGAGAGGATGTAAGACTATCGTGTGCTTGCTTTAGAACATCTTCTTTCAGTGTTTCTGGAACCCATAATTTCCAGGACTGTGCTTTTTGGGATTCGGTTCCGTCAGCATGTTCGGTACGAATATACAAAAAGTTATCTACTATCTTTATATCTGGAAATTTCTCTTTGTTAGCAGTAAACTTGGCTATTAACGCCGTGTATGTAGAATCCTGAAAAGCATCGGATTTAAGATCTATCATAGGAGCCATGTCTAACGCAGATATTTCGTTTTCGCATAACCTAGATAAGGCGTCAGGGACAACATGATCTTTTCCTTTTCTATGCGAAAAAGTGAATTTAAACTGCTGCAAGCGAAAGATCCAACGAGCGAGTCTGCCAGACACGTTCTGTTGCCTCATGAGCCACAGTAAGCTAGAGTGGTCGGTGACTACTTCAAATTCTTGCAATTCTAAGTAGCAACGAAACTTTTCAATAGCGAGTATTACCGCCAAAATTTCACGTTCGGTGACGCTGTAATTACGTTGCGAACGACTAAGTTTTTTCGACATGAAAGCAATGGGCATTTCAGCCTGATCTTCAGACAGTTGAACCAATACTGCCCCAACTCCGAAATCGCTGGCATCACAGTGAAGATAAAACTTTTTGTCAAAGTCCGGATTTGTCAAAACCGGGGCAGAGGTCAGTATAGTTTTCAATTTATCCATAGCCTCTTGAGCCTCTGGTGGCCAAGTAAATTTTACCTTTTTAGAAAGTACATCTGTTATTGGACAGGTTAGATCAGAGAAATTATGTATAAATCGTCTATACCAGCCACAAACACCGAGAAATCCTCGCACTTGTTTAAGATTTTTGGGCGGTGGCCAATTTACAATGCACGAAATTTTTGCAGGATCGGTACAGATACCTCCACTACCAATTACATACCCTAAGTAATTAATACTTGTAACTCCAAACTGGCTTTTATCCACATTAATAGTAAGATTGGCTTTACGAAATTCCTCGGCCAATCGAACTAATACTGACAAATGTGAGGCAAAATCTTCAGAGACAACGCAAAGGTCATCTAAATACCCAAAGACACAATGACGAAGATCTGGTGGTATGATCTGGTCCATTAAGCGGCACATCGTGGACGGTGCATTACACAAGCCAAATGGCATTACCTTGAACTGATATAAAGGTCGCCCAGGCACCGTGAATGCAGTTAAGTGCTTGGACTCTGCGCTTAGCTGAATTTGCCAGTAGGCATCCTTTAAGTCTATCTTGGAGATGATGTTAGCTTTTGGCAATCTTGAAAATATCCCGTCGATGCTAGGCAATGGATAAGCATCCTTTTTAGTAGCGTCGTTAAGCCTGCGCGCGTCAAGGCAAAGTCGAACTTTGTTAGGCTTGACAACAAGACGCATGGGTGAACTCCAAGGGCTCACGGAAGGTTCAATTACATCCAACTGTAGCATACGATCAATCTCTTTATAAAGCAATTTCTCTACTGCGGGACTAACAGGATAAAACCTCTGTTTAACTGGTGTTGCGTTCCCCACCTCAATGCTATGTTCTATCAGTGGAGTGCGACCTAGTCCTTCAGATGCTTTTGGAAAAAGTTGCTTCACTACTGCTAGTTGTTGACTTTGCGTAGCGCTTAAGGGATATAAATTTTCCCCGGAAACCTCATTTGTTTCTTCCTCTGCCTGAAGAGAAGATATAATATTCGGAGCAATCTGAAAGGTTGTCCAAAAATCGTGACCTAAAATCAGTTTTTGTTTGATGCTGGGACTAATATACAATCGCAATGGCTTTTTGACACTTTTGTAATTCATTTCGATATCAAGAAAACCTATTATTGCCTGATTTTCCCCGCCTGCTGTTTTCGCACGCGATTTCAATGGTTTGTATTCAGGAAGCTTTGAAAAATCTTTCTGAGCCAGCTCTGCTCCAATGCAGCTAATGTTCGCACCCGTGTCCAACAGACCAAGTTCTGTGTGCTCGAGGAATGACACTTCTGCATAGCTTCGCAAGTCTTTAGCGTAATTAAAAATAGTTGAAATTTGTAGTTTTCTATTTCTCTTAACCTCAGCATAATATGACTTCAATCTAGTAATGCGTTTACTGCATTGCGGCTCTACATCCTGAAATACACGATTTCTTACTTCTAAATAGTTTTGCTTCCGCTCTTCGTACGGACGCAATCGCATTGGTACAAAATTAAATTTTTCGTATTTTTCCAATGTAGTGTTTGGTATTAAGTTTTCGGGGGCATTCAGTTCTTGTTGAATGCACCCGTTCGACGGTTTTCCGACCGCTTTTGGAGACAGTTTTGACACTGCGGCTTGTACACATTTGGCTTACCACAGCCGTAGCAGAAAATACGACGTTCAGCTAAACAATTCTCCCAGATGTGTCCTAACTCTTCACAATTCCAACACGTTATCTTTGCATGAGATATTCGTAAGGCAGCAAGTTCAGCATCCGCTTGTTCATTCTCCTCTGTCTCAGAATTATTTTCTTCTAAAGCATATACTTGTCTGCGACTAGGTACTTGTTTTGTCCTACCGAAATCTGAACGACAGTTTATCTCATGTGATAAGTTTTCACTCATCTGAACTAAGCGACGTAAGTGTCCTACCGAATGGACTGGCTGGTATAGCAACTTTTGCCTGGTATCTTGCAACAAATTGTTCTTTAATATTTCGATAAGCTCCTCTTCTCCAATTTTGATAGAAGCCTTATCAATTAGGGATGCCAAATCCTCATAGAAAGCTGAGAACGGTTCACCCTGCTTTTGCTTACGCGCTCTGATCAATTCCATGCTCATAAAGTCTGATCGATAATCTTTATATTGTTGACGGAGTGAAGCGCAAATGTTTGACCAAACAATTCCATCTACTTGTTTATGGTATCTCCAATACCATGATCGAGCTTTTCCTGTGAACAAGACATGCATGTTCTTACACATACTGATAAAATCACTATTCAAAGTTTCATCAGTAAGCACTTTTATTCTATAAATAAACTCTTCAACTCCTAATCCCTCAGTTGATCCATCAAAATGAACTCCCCATTTTTGCATGATGTCGACTGTCTGCCTAATATGTATAGATGATGAAGTGAAAGATGGTGATTCTCGAATTTCTGACATCTGAACATTATCAGGTTGTGAGCGATCAGGTATATTTAAAGACGTTATAACTCTATTGACCGTTTGTTCTATCATGTTTTGTATGGTATTATAATCCACCGCTTGATTTCGGCGGGTATTTGTAGTGCGGGCTGATCTCACCGCGCGAGGTCTACCGCGAGAAGGTCTATTTGCAATGCCTTCAACATGGATGGTACTCTGGCTAGCATCCAAAGCCGAGGATTGAGCTCCACTTGCGTTTAAAGGGACAGGTTCGGCTAGATTGGCCGAACTACCATCTTCTAATTGAGCTAACGCTCTGGCTAACCTTCTGGTTTTAACTCCTTGCTGACCTGATTCGTGTGAAGGTGGCAATTGTTGCGATCTGGATGGCGAAAAATTTCCTACAACCAATTTAATTTGCTTTCTGGTAATTGGGGCACTACAAGTGTAACAACAAGAATTTTCTGTTAACCATGCGTCTACACAATTTTTGTGAAAGACATGTTTGCACGCCAATAAATAACAAGGATTGGTATTATCCATAACAGTTGCACATAATGCGCAATTATTCTCTATATTATCCACAGAAGAGGGGTGTGGAGGCGTGTTAATAACTGGCATGTTGATTAATTTTTTCTTCTTTCTCTATTAAATGTAATATTTCCTGAACCTGACATATAATGGCAACGAAAAAAAATCGGATTAGCCTGTAGCGTCTAACTACTAAAAATTTCCGGATTATTGAAACTAAACTTCGAACTGTCAGATTAATAACATCTAAAGGTGTTCTATTCGGCAAGTAAACGCATTGAACCGCATTTTAACAAGTTCCAGACAACAGCTACCCTTAGGACGACTTTTTACTGGCAATTGAAAATTAAATATTACTGGATTGTTGTCAATAAAACTGGATCGTCTCAAACTGTCAGATTAATAACTTCTTAAGGGGTTCTATTCGGCAAGTAAACGCAATGAAACGCATTTTAACGAGTTCCGGACAACAGCTACCCTTAGGAAGAATATTTACTGGCAATTTAAAATCTCCTTTTATTTTATGGTTTTTGGTTTTATTAAAGTAAAGCCCTGCAAAAAATAGTAGTGATACTGAAGTATTGGTATCCGTACTTAGTCGAAATCACAATATTCATTCATTATACACGGAAGACTATTTCCCTACAATAAGGTATACTAAAACAAACACCTAAAAGAAACGAGCATTTTTTTTTTTTTTTTTTTTTTTGTGAGTAAGAAAAGATTTTTCCTATAGCTGATGTTGTTGCTATATTCTTTCCTTTCTTTTGGTGTAGGTCAAGCCTCTTAGGTTTCTCGGTCTGTTATCCTTTTCTGAATAACAGCTTCGTAGTCCTAGCAGAGGATCGAACTCATCTTCTACCCTTTAATGCGATAGTCCAACCTACCTAGTCTAAACTATTTCAGCACTAATGATATAAGCATTGAGTGACCTAAACACAAATCTATGTTTGTACCACTAAAAGTGTTAATCCTTAAAGTGGCCCCACGTTGGGCGCCAAAAAGTTTGTAATGGGGGTACGTCGTTGGGATGCCAAAAGTTTGTAATTGTCCCATGTTGACTAAGAATGAGATTCCGAGATATCGAGCACAGGATTCACGGGGTACACGATAAACCAGGCAACTGATCATTCGGGCTCTCAGACTTCTATTCAGTTAGGAGAAACGGCGGGGGGAATCCTCTGGTGCCTTAGCTCTTTCGGCGGTGGGGTGGGTCTAATTGCCTTCTCTAACTGCCCAAACATACTTTAATTTTTAGGATTCCTACTGAAACTAATTACTAAAAGTTACTAATATCATCAATCGGATAATTTAGACTTGGGAAAACGGACAAAAGATAATGAGGTTTAAATCAGACGACTACAGGAAAAATTTTGCAAGGTCTACGGTGACATTTGACGCTTGCGGTCTCTACCCAACCCAACCATAATCTTCATTATAATATTTAAGAAGATACCCTAGAGATACATTCGATTTAGTTTAAGTTGCCATGTCAATTCAGGAAAAAATATACTCTTCTAGCCGTTCATATTTTTTTTTCAAATAATTACTTTCATTGTTTTTATTTAACCAAAAGGGTGGAAGTACGAAATATTATTTCCATAGCGAGTATTAATATTACAATTTATTATAATTTTTGATTTGGATATTATTCAAAAACATTGCCTTAATTTATTGAAAGGAACCTAAACATAATTAACTTTAGTATAGAAATCGTAAAAATTTATTTACTTTTCCATATTGAAAGATTACCATTTCATAAAAATTAATTTTATTCTTATTGGGTGTGGTTGCTGATAGACGAAAGTGGTTGATATAGCTAGGTTTTAAATTTGATTATTTTTATTTTTTTTTTTTTTTTTTAATTTTTCTGTTCAAAGTTTTAATTCATTTTATTTTTTTATTTTCTCTTTGTTTACTTTTATTTGCCAAAAAAACTATCAATATAAATGTAAAAGCAGTCACCAAAACTCTCAATACAAGAACATATTTTTTATTTATTTAATTTTTTATTTTGAGATTGGATCGGCTTAAATAAAATACAAGATGTGTATGCAAATTCGCACAGGTATCACTCACATGTTTACAGCTCCAGCGTTGAAAGGCCTTCCAGCGTAGAGATGGGTTACACGGTGTTGTTGTTGCAGACGGTTAAACTCTGTACATTGATAAAGATTTTATTGGCAAAGGAAAACTTTTATTTTAGAAATTTATTTTGGCAAAAGCCAGATACTTAGCCTCGACCAACAACCATCGTCACCACTTCTAATGGCTCTACAAAGGTATACAGAAGTCCACTGGCCCTAACTTAATTAATCCTCCTTATTAATTTTAATGATGAGCTCGGTTTCCTGATCCGAGGCTGCTGCGATTCGGATTGCGCACAATAACTGCCTTTAAAGTTGAATTTTCTGTTATGTGGGTGATATGGCCGTCTTGCGCTTAGACGGGCTCACTGCATGCCAACTAGGGTAAGGAAAACCGCGCACTACTTTATCCGGTAGGGTGCTGCGGACTGGCGTTAGCCGTAAGGCGTCTGCTTCCGGGGCTTGTGGCCAGGTACACACTTGAAACTAGGATAGATAGCTTCTGTTATTCAGAAGAATATTATCCAGAAGTACCTGTGATACCTGTGATGGAATATTCTTCCCGGGAGTTTTATCCGAAACAGCTTCCCGCCGGAAGTGTTTCCGGAAACCAGCACGTGCAAGTGGCAACTAGGGTTTTGCCAACCACTAACTAGGCTTTGGCCAATGCATTTGGGGACACAAATTTGATTTGGTTTTCTTTGATTTATTAAATTTCACACGATCAGCGAGGGTAAAAATTAAATTTTCGGCTTTTCGAACTTAACCTCTGACGTTGTGCAGAGTACATATACGTGAATTATATATTACTTTTGCTGGTTGAAAAAGAAGAGCAATTGCAGCCGCGTGGGCGTTTATATACCGAAAATATCCACTGCAATAAGCTTTTTTCGCTGAGAAGAGAATAATTTCCCCGACTAAAGTTGGCTGCGCTTAACAAAGCAGCTGATAAGATAAAGCTAAGCTTAGATAACCGATCGCCTCCTTAAAGTATACACTGATAAGGGACGAGATAAATCTGTGGAATGTTTTGAGCTTTCCTTTATCCGTTATCTGGTTGAAAAATGTTGACTGAAATGTTTTTATTGGAACTGGTACGTGGTTATAAATGCCGACCATTACAACTTGGAAATAAATGACTTGGAATTGGGTCAAAAATTGGACCAACGTTAAATTGAAAATTTTGAATGCAGATTTTTAGAGAATCAAATTTTAAATCCTTTGAGGTATGCCACTTTGGAATCGGAGAAAATTTGGAGAAATTATGGACTTCGGAAGTCCAGTTGTGGGCCACCTTTTAACAACACATCGGAAACTTGGAATTGGGTCAAAAATTGGACCAACGTTAAATTGAAAATTTTGAATGCAGATTTTTAGAGAATCAAATTATAAATCTTTAGAGGTATGCCATTTTGGAATAGGATAAAATTTGGAGAAATTATGGATTTCGGAAGTCCAGTTGTGGGCCACCTTTTAAAAACACATCGGAAACTTGAAAATAAATGACATGAAATTGGGTGAAAAATTGGATCAACGTTAAATTGAAAATTTTTAATGCAGATTTTTGGAGAATCAAATTACAAATCTTTAGAGGTATGCCACTTTGGAATCGGATAAAATTTGGAGAAATTATAGACTTCGGAAGTCCAGTTGTGGGCCACCTTTTAACAACACATCGGAAACTTGGAAATAAATGACATGAAGTTGGGTCAAAATTGGACCAACGTTTAATTAAAAATTTTTATGCAGAATTTTAGAGAATCAAATTACAAATCTTTAGAGGTATGCCACTTTGGAATCGGATAAGATTTGGAGAAATTATGGACTTTGGAAGTCCAGTTGTGGGTTACCTTTTAACAACACATCGGAAACTTGGAAATAAATGACATGAAATTGGGTCAAAAATTGGGTCAACGTTAAATTGAAAATTTTGAATGCAGATTTTTAGATAATCAAATTATAAATCTTTAGAGGTATGCCACTTTGGAATCGGAGAAAATTTGGAGAAATTATGGACTTCGGAAGTCCAGTTGTGGGCCACCTTTTAACAACACATTGGAAACTTGGCATTGGTTCAAAAATTGGACCAACGTAAATTTGAAATTTTTGAATGCAGATTTTTAGAGAATCAAATTACAAATCTGTAGAGGTATGCCACTTTGGAATCGGATAAGATTTGGAGAAATTATGGACTTTGGAAGTCCAGTTGTGGGTTACCTTTTAACAACACATCGGAAACTTGGAAATAAATGACATGAAATTGGGTCAAAAATTGGACCAACGTTTAATTGAAAATTTTGAATGCAGATTTTTGGAGAATCAAATTACAAATCTTTAAATGTATGCCATTTTGGAATAGGATAAAATTTGGAGAAATTATGGATTTCGGAAGTCCAGTTGTGGGCCACCTTTTAAAAACACATCGGAAACTTGAAAATAAATGACATGAAATTGGGTCAAAAATTGGACCAACGTTAAATTGGAAATTTTGAATGCAGATTTTTGGAGAATCAAATTACAAATCTTTAGAGGTATGCCACTTTGGAATCGGATAAAATTTGGAGAAATTATGGACTTCGGAAGTCCAGTTGTGGGCCACCTTTTAACAACACATCGGAAACTTGGAAATAAATGACATGAAGTTGGGTCAAAAATTGGACCAACGTTTAATTAACAAGAGAGAACGCTATAGTCGGGTGCCCCGACTATCAGATACCCGTTACTCAGGTAAAGGGAGTGCGAGGGAGATGGAGATAGAAACTTTGATCACGCATAACTTTTTAACGAATGGTCCGATTTGAAAAATTTCTTCTACATTTCGATAGGTATTGATAAACACAATAAAACTGCATTTTTACTTTTCCGAAATATTTAAATTTTTAAAATCGTATATAAGCGATTGTGGGCGTTAAAGGGGCGTGGCACCTTTTGAAACAAACTTGCGCTGCGTAGGAACTCCTAGAATCTACATGCAAAATGCCAATCTTCTAGCTTTTATAGTTTCCGAGATCTCAGCGTTCATACGGACAGACAGACAGACAGACGGACAGACAGACGGACAGACGGACATGGCTATATCGACTCGGCTAGTGACCCTGATCAAGAATATATATACTTTATAGGGTCGGAAAAGCTTCCTTCTACCTGTTACATACTTTTGCACGAATACAATATACCCTTTTACTCTACGAGTAACGGGTATAAAAATTTTTATGCAGAATTTTAGAGAATCAAATTACAAATCTTTAGAGGTATGCCACTTTGGAATCGGATAAGATTTGGAGAAATTATGGACTTTGGAAGTCCAGTTGTGGGTTACCTTTTAACAACACATCGGAAACTTGAAAATAAATAACATGAAATTGGGTCAAAAATTGGACCAACGTTAAAATGAAAATTTTTAATGCAGATTTTTGGAGAATCAAATTACAAATCTTTAGAGGTATGCCACTTTGGAATCGGATAAAATTTGGAGAAATTATGGACTTCGGAAGTCCAGTTGTGGGCCACCTTTTAACAACACATCGGAAACTTGGAAATAAATGACTTGGAATTGGGTCAAAAATTGGACCAACGTAAAATTGAAAATTTTGAATGCAGATTTTTAACAACACATCTGAAACTTGGAAATAAATGACATGAAATTGGGTCAAAAATTGGGCCAACGTTAAATTGAAAATTTTGAATGCAGATTTTTAGATAATCAAATTATAAATCTTTAGAGGTATGCCACTTTGGAATCGGAGAAAATTTGGAGAAATTATGGACTTCGGAAGTCCAGTTGTGGGCCACCTGTTAACAACACATTGGAAACTTGGCATTGGTTCAAAAATTGGACCAACGTAAATTTGAAAATTTTGAATGCAGATTTTTAGAGAATCAAATTACAAATCTTTGGAGGTATGCCACTTTGGAATCGGATAAGATTTGGAGAAATTATGGACTTTGGAAGTCCAGTTGTGGGCCACCTTTTAACAACACATCGGAAACTTGGAAATAAATTACATGAAATTGGGTCAAAAATTGGACCAACGTTTAATTGAAAATTTTTTATGCAGATTTTTAGAGAATCAAATTACAAATCTTTAGAGGTATACCATTTTGGAATAGGATAAAATTTGGAGAAATTATGGACTTCGGAAGTCCAGTTGTGGGCCAAAACTTTAAGATGCCACCTTTTAAAAACACATCGGAAACTTGAAAATAAATGACATGAAATTGGGTCAAAAATTGGACCAACGTTAAATTGAAAATTTTGAATGAAGATTTTTGCAGAATCAAATTACAAATCTTAAGAGGTATGCCACTTTGGAATCGGATTAGATTTGGAGAAATTATGGACTTTGGAAGTCCAGTTGTGGGTTACCTTTTAACAACACATCGGAAACTTGAAATTGGGTCAAAAATTGGACCAACGTAAAATGGAAATTTTGAATGCAGATTTTTAACAACACATCGGAAACTTGGAAATATGGAGAAATTATGGACTTTGGAAGTCCAGTTGTGGGCCACCTTTTAACAACACATCGGAAACTTGGAAATAAATGACTTGGAATTGGGTCAAAAATTGGACCAACGTAAAATTGAAAATTTTGAATGCAGATTTTTAACAACACATCGGAAACTTGGAAATAAATGACTTGGAATTGGGTCAAAAATTGGACCAACGTTAAATTGAAAATTTGAATGCAGATTTTTAGAGAATCAAATTATAAATCTTTAGAGGTATGCCACTTTGGAATCGGAGAAAATTTGGAGAAATTATGGACTTCGGAAGTCCAGTTGTGGGCCACCTTTTAACAACACATCGGAAACTTGGAATTGGGTCAAAAATTGGACCAACGTAAAATTGAAAATTTTGAATGCAGATTTTTAGAGAATCAAATTACAAATCTTTAGAGGTATGCCACTTTGGAATCGGATAAGATTTGGAGAAATTATGGACTTTGGAAGTCCAGTTGTGGGCCACCTTTTAACAACACATCGGAAACTTGGAAATAAATGACTTGGAATTGGGTCAAAAATTGGACCAACGTAAAATTGAAAATTTTGAATGCAGATTTTTAACAACACATCGGAAACTTGGAAATAAATGACTTGGAATTGGGTCAAAAATTGGACCAACGTTAAATTGAAAATTTTGAATGCAGATTTTTAGAGAATCAAATTATAAATCTTTAGAGGTATGCCACTTTGGAATCGGAGAAAATTTGGAGAAATTATGGACTTCGGAAGTCCAGTTGTGGGCCACCTTTTAACAACACATCGGAAACTTGGAATTGGGTCAAAAATTGGACCAACGTAAAATTGAAAATTTTGAATGCAGATTTTTAGAGAATCAAATTACAAATCTTTAGAGGTATGCCACTTTGGAATCGGATAAGATTTGGAGAAATTATGGACTTTGGAAGTCCAGTTGTGGGCCACCTTTTAAAAACACATCGGAAACTTGAAAATAAATGACATGAAATTGGGTCAAAAATTGGACCAACGTTAAATTGAAAATTTTGAATGCAGATTTTTGGAGAATCAAATTACAAATCTTTAGAGGTATGCCATTTTGGAATCGGATAAAATTTGGAGAAATTATGGACTTCGGAAGTCCAGTTGTGGGCCACCTTTTAACAACACATCGGAAACTTAGAAATAAATGACTTGGAATTGGGTCAAAAATTGGACCAACGTAAAATTGAAAATTTTGAATGCAGATTTTTAACAACTCATCGGAAACTTGGAAATAAATGACTTGGAATTGGGTCAAAAAATGGACCAACGTTAAATTGAAAATTTTGAATGCAGATTTTTAGAGAATCAAATTACAAATCTTTAGAGGTATGCCACTTTGGAATCGGATAAGATTTGGAGAAATTATGGACTTTGGAAGTCCAGTTGTGGGCCACCTTTTAACAACACATCGGAAACTTGAAAATAAATGACATGAAATTGGGTCAAAAATTGGACCAACGTAAAATTGAAAATTTTCAATGCAGATTTTTAGAGAATCAAATTATAAATCTTTAAAGGTATGCCACTTTGGAATCGGAGAAAATTTGTAGAAATTATGGACTTTGGAAGTCCAGTTGTGGGCCACCTTTTAACAACACATCGGAAACTTGGAATTGGGTCAAAAATTGGACCAACGTAAAATTGAAAATTTTGAATGCAGATTTTTAGAGAATCAAATTACAAATCTTTAGAGGTATGCCACTTTGGAATCGGATAAGATTTGGAGAAATTATGGACTTTGGAAGTCCAGTTGTGGGCCACCTTTTAACAACACATCGGAAACTTGGAAATTGGGTCAAAAATTGGACCAACGTAAAATTTAAAATTTTGAATGCAGATTTTTAGAGAATCAAATTACAAATCTTTAGAGGTATGCCACTTTGGAATCGGATAAGATTTGGAGAAATTATGGACTTTGGAAGTCCAGTTGTGGGCCACCTTTTAACAACACATCGGAAACTTGAAAATAAATGACATGAAATTGGGTCAAAAATTGGACCAACGTAAAATTGAAAATTTTGAATGCAGATTTTTAGAGAATCAAATTATAAATCTTTAGAGGTATGCCACTTTGGAATCGGAGAAAATTTGGAGAAATTATGGACTTTGGAAGTCCAGTTGTGGGCCACCTTTTAACAACACATCGGAAACTTGGAATTGGGTCAAAAATTGGACCAACGTAAAATTGAAAATTTTGAATGCAGATTTTTAGAGAATCAAATTACAAATCTTTAGAGGTATGCCACTTTGGAATCGGATAAGATTTGGAGAAATTATGGACTTTGGAAGTCCAGTTGTGGGCCACCTTTTAACAACACATCGGAAACTTGGAAATAAATGACATGAAATTGGGTCAAAAATTGGACCAACGTTTAAATTGAAAATTTTGAATGCAGATTTTTAGAGAATCAAATTACAAATCTTTAGAGGTATGCCACTTTTGGAATCGGATAAAATTTGGAGAAATTATGGACTTTGGAAGTCCAGTTGTGGGCCACCTTTTAAAAACACATCGGAAACTTGAAAATAAATGACATGAAATTGGGTCAAAAATTGGACCAACGTTAAATTGAAAATTTTGAATGCAGATTTTTAGAGAATCAAATTACAAATCTTTAGAGGTATGCCACTTTGGAATCGGATAAAATTTGGAGAAATTATGGACTTCGGAAGTCCAGTTGTGGGCCACCTTTTAACAACACATCGGAAACTTGAAAATAAATGACTTGAAATTGGGTCAAAAATTGGACCAACGTTAAATTGAAAATTTTGAATGCAGATTTTTAGAGAATCAAATTACAAATCTTTAGAGGTATGCCACTTTGGAATCGGATAAGATTTGGAGAAATTATGGACTTTGGAAGTCCAGTTGTGGGCCACCTTTTAACAACACATCGGAAACTTGGAAATAAATGACTTGGAATTGGGTTAAAAATTGGACCAACGTAAAATTGAAAATTTTGAATGCAAACTTGGAAATAAATGACTTGGAATTGGTCAAAAATGGACCAACGTTAAATTGAAAATTTTGAATGCAGATTTTTAGAGAATCAAATTACAAATCTTTAGAGGTATGCCACTTTGGAATCGGATAAAATTTGGAGAAATTATGGACTTCGGAAGTCCAGTTGTGGTCCACCTTTTAACAACACATCGGAAACTTGGAAATAAATGACTTGGAATTGGGTCAAAAATTGGACCAACGTTAAATTGAAAATTTTGAATGCAGATTTTTAGAGAATCAAATTATAAATCTTTAGAGGTATGCCACTTTGGAATCGGAGAAAATTTGGAGAAATTATGGACTTCGGAAGTCCAGTTGTGGGCCACCTTTTAACAACACATCGGAAACTTGGAATTGGGTCAAAAATTGGACCAACGTAAAATTGAAAATTTTGAATGCAGATTTTTAGAGAATCAAATTACAAATCTTTAGAGGTATGCCACTTTGGAATCGGATAAGATTTGGAGAAATTATGGACTTTGGAAGTCCAGTTGTGGGCCACCTTTTAACAACACATCGGAAACTTGGAAATAAATGACTTGGAATTGGGTCAAAAATTGGACCAACGTAAAATTGAAAATTTTGAATGCAGATTTTTAACAACACATCGGAAACTTGGAAATAAATGACTTGGAATTGGGTCAAAAATTGGACCAACGTTAAATTGAAAATTTTGAATGCAGATTTTTAACAACACATCGGAAACTTGGAAATAAATGACTTGGAATTGGGTCAAAAATTGGACCAACGTTAAATTGAAAATTTTGAATGCAGATTTTTAGAGAATCAAATTATAAATCTTTAGAGGTATGCCACTTTGAAATCGGAGAAAATTTGGAGAAATTATGGACTTCGGAAGTCCAGTTGTGGGCCACCTTTTAACAACACATCGGAAACTTGGAATTGGGTCAAAAATTGGACCAACGTAAAATTGAAAATTTTGAATGCAGATTTTTAGAGAATCAAATTACAAATCTTTAGAGGGATGCCACTTTGGAATCGGATAAGATTTGGAGAAATTATGGACTTTGGAAGTCCAGTTGTGGGCCACCTTTTAAAAACACATCGGAAACTTGAAAATAAATGACATGAAATTGGGTCAAAAATTGGACCAACGTTAAATTGAAAATTTTGAATGCAGATTTTTGGAGAATCAAATTACAAATCTTTAGAGGTATGCCACTTTGGAATCGGATAAAATTTGGAGAAATTATGGACTTCGGAAGTCCAGTTGTAGGCCACCTTTTAACAACACATCGGAAACTTGGAAATAAATGACTTGTAATTGGGTCAAAAATTGGACCAACGTAAAATTGAAAATTTTGAATGGAGATTTTTAGAGAATCAAATTACAAATCTTTAGAGGTATGCCACTTTGGAATCGGATAAGATTTGGAGAAATTATGGACTTTGGAAGTCCAGTTGTGGGCCACCTTTTAACAACACATCGGAAACTTGAAAATAAATGACATGAAATTGGGTCAAAAATTGGACCAACGTAAAATTGAAAATTTTGAATGCAGATTTTTAAAAAATCAAATTACAAATCTTTAGAGGTATGCCACTTTGGAATCGGATAAGATTTGGAGAAATTATGGACTTTGGAAGTCCAGTTGTGGGCCACCTTTTAACAACACATCGGAAACTTGGAAATAAATGACTTGGAATTGGGTCAAAAATTGGACCAACGTAAAATTGAAAATTTTGAATGCAGATTTTTAACAACACATCGGAAACTTGGAAATAAATGACTTGAAATTGGGTCAAAAATTGGACCAACGTTAAATTGAAAATTTTGAATGCAGATTTTTAGAGAATCAAATTATAAATCTTTAGAGGTATGCCACTTTGGAATCGGAGAAAATTTGGAGAAATTATGGACTTCGGAAGTCCAGTTGTGGGCCACCTTTTAACAACACATCGGAAACATGGAATTGGGTCAAAAATTGGAACAACCTAAAATTGAAAATTTTGAATGCAGATTTTTAGAGAATCAAATTACAAATCTTTAGAGGTATGCCACTTTGGAATCGGATAAGATTTGGAGAAATTATGGACTTTGAAAGTCCAGTTGTGGGCCACCTTTTAAAAACACATCGGAAACTTGAAAATAAATGACATGAAATTGGGTAAAAAATTGGACCAACGTTAAATTGAAAATTTTGTATGCAGATTTTTGGAGAATCAAATTACAAATCTTTAGAGGTATGCCACTTTTGAATCGGATAAAATTTGGAGAAATTATGGACTTCGGAAGTCCAGTTGTGGGCCACCTTTTAACAACACATCGGAAACTTGGAATTGGGTCAAAAATTGGACCAACGTAAAATTGAAAATTTTGAATGCAGATTTTTAGAGAATCAAATTACAAATCTTTAGAGGTATGCCACTTTGGAATCGGATAAGATTTGGAGAAATTATGGACTTTGGAAGTCCAGTTGTGGGCCACCTTTTAACAACACATCGGAAACTTGAAAATAAATGACATGAAATTGGGTCAAAAATTGGACCAATGTAAAATTGAAAATTTTGAAAGCAGATTTTTAAAAAATCAAAGTACAAATCTTTAGAGGTATGCCACTTTGGAATCGGATAAGATTTGGAGAAATTATGGACTTTGGAAGTCCAGTTGTGGGCCACCTTTTAACAACACATCGGAAACTTGGAAATAAATGACTTGGAATTGGGTCAAAAATTGGACCAACGTAAAATTGAAAATTTTGAATGCAGATTTTTAACAACACATCGGAAACTTGGAAATAAATGACTTGAAATTGGGTCAAAAATTGGACCAACGTTAAATTGAAAATTTTGAATGCAGATTTTTAGAGAATCAAATTATAAATCTTTAGAGGTATGCCACTTTGGAATCGGAGAAAATTTGGAGAAATTATGGACTTCGGAAGTCCAGTTGTGGGCCACCTTTTAACAACACATCGGAAACATGGAATTGGGTCAAAAATTGGACCAACGTAAAATTGAAAATTTTGAATGCAGATTTTTAGAGAATCAAATTACAAATCTTTAGAGGTATGCCACTTTGGAATCGGATAAGATTTGGAGAAATTATGGACTTTGAAAGTCCAGTTGTGGGCCACCTTTTAAAAACACATCGGAAACTTGAAAATAAATGACATGAAATTGGGTCAAAAATTGGACCAACGTTAAATTGAAAATTTTGTATGCAGATTTTTGGAGAATCAAATTACAAATCTTTAGAGGTATGCCACTTTTGAATCGGATAAAATTTGGAGAAATTATGGACTTCGGAAGTCCAGTTGTGGGCCACCTTTTAACAACACATCGGAAACTTGGAATTGGGTCAAAAATTGGACCAACGTAAAATTGAAAATTTTGAATGCAGATTTTTAGAGAATCAAATTACAAATCTTTAGAGGGATGCCACTTTGGAATCGGAAAAGATTTGGAGAAATTATGGACTTTGGAAGTCCAGTTGTGGGCCACCTTTTAAAAACACATCGGAAACTTGAAAATAAATGACATGAAATTGGGTCAAAAATTTGACCAACGTTAAATTGAAAATTTTGAATTCAGATTTTTGGAGAATCAAATTACAAATCTTTAGAGGTATGCCACTTTGGAATCGGATAAAATTTGGAGAAATTATGGACTTCGGAAGTCCAGTTGTAGGCCACCTTTTAACAACACATCGGAAACTTGGAAATAAATGACTTGGAATTGGGTCAAAAATTGGACCAACGTAAAATTGAAAATTTTGAATGGAGATTTTTAGAGAATCAAATTACAAATCTTTAGAGGTATGCCACTTTGGAATCGGATAAGATTTTGAGAAATTATGGACTTTGGAAGTCCAGTTGTGGGCCACCTTTTAACAACACATCGGAAACATGGAATTGGGTCAAAAATTGGACCAACGTAAAATTGAAAATTTTGAATGCAGATTTTTAGAGAATCAAATTACAAATCTTTAGAGGTATGCCACTTTGGAATCGGATAAGATTTGGAGAAATTATGGACTTTGGAAGTCCAGTTGTGGGCCACCTTTTAAAAACACATCGGAAACTTGAAAATAAATGACATGAAATTGGGTCAAAAATTGGACCAACGTTAAATTGAAAATTTTGAATGCAGATTTTTGGAGAATCAAATTACAAATCTTTAGAGGTATGCCACTTTTGAATCGGATAAAATTTGGAGAAATTATGGACTTCGGAAGTCCAGTTGTGGGCCACCTTTTAACAACACATCGGAAACTTGGAAATAATGGCTCAAAAAAATTGGACCAACGTAAAATTGAAAATTTTGAATGCAGATTTTTAGAGAATCAAATTACAAATCTTTAGAGGGATGCCACTTTGAAATCGGATAAGATTTGGAGAAATTATGGACTTTGGAAGTCCAGTTGTGGGCCACCTTTTAAAAACACATCGGAAACTTGAAAATAAATGACATGAAATTGGGTCAAAAATTGGACCAACGTTAAATTGAAAATTTTGAATGCAGATTTTTGGAGAATCAAATTACAAATCTTTAGAGGTATGCCACTTTTGAATCGGATAAAATTTGGAGAAATTATGGACTTCGGAAGTCCAGTTGTGGGCCACCTTTTAACAACACATCGGAAACTTGGAAATAAATGACTTGGAATTGGGTCAAAAATTGGACCAACGTAAAATTGAAAATTTTGAATGCAGATTTTTAGAGAATCAAATTACAAATCTTTAGAGGTATGCCACTTTGGAATCGGATAAGATTTGGAGAAATTATGGACTTTGGAAGTCCAGTTGTGGGCCACCTTTTAACAAACACATCGGAAACTTGAAAATAAATGACATGAAATTGGGTCAAAAATTGGACCAACGTTAAATTGAAAATTTTGAATGCAGATTTTTAGAGAATCAAATTACAAATCTTTAGAGGTATGCCACTTTGGAATCGGATAAAATTTGGAGAAATTATGGACTTCGGAAGTCCAGTTGTGGGCCACCTTTTAACAACACATCGGAAACTTGAAAATAAATGACTTGAAATTGGGTCAAAAATTGGACCAACGTTAAATTGAAAATTTTGAATGCAGATTTTTGGAGAATCAAATTACAAATCTTTAGAGGTATGCCACTTTGGAATCGGATAAGATTTGGAGAAATTATGGACTTTGGAAGTCCAGTTGTGGGCCACCTTTTAACAACACATCGGAAACTTGAAAATAAATGACTTGAAATTGGGTCAAAAATTGGACCAACGTTAAATTGAAATTTTTGAATGCAGATTTTTAGAGAATCAAATTACAAATCTTTAGAGGTATGCCACTTTGGAATCGGATAAGATTTGGAGAAATTATGGACTTTGGAAGTCCAGTTGTAGGGCCACCTTTTAACAACACATCGGAAACTTGAAAATAAATGACTTGAAATTGGGTCAAAAATTGGACCAACGTTAAATTGAAAATTTTGAATGCAGATTTTTAGAGAATCAAATTACAAATCTTTAGAGGTATGCCACTTTGGAATCGGATAAAATTTGGAGAAATTATGGACTTCGGAAGTCCAGTTGTGGGCCACCTTTTAACAACACATCGGAAACTTGAAAAAAGGAATTGGGTCAAAAATTGGACCAACGTAAAATTGAAAATTTTGAATGCAGATTTTTAGAGAATCAAATTACAAATCTTTAGAGGTATGCCACTTTGGAATCGGATAAGATTTGGAGAAATTATGGACTTTGGAAGTCCAGTTGTGGGCCACCTTTTAAAAACACATCGGAAACTTGAAAATAAATGACATGAAATTGGGTCAAAAATTGGACCAACGTTAAATTGAAAATTTTGAATGCAGATTTTTGGAGAATCAAATTACAAATCTTTAGAGGTATGCCACTTTTGAATCGGATAAAATTTGGAGAAATTATGGACTTCGGAAGTCCAGTTGTGGGCCACCTTTTAACAACACATCGGAAACTTGGAAAATAAATGACTTGGAATTGGGTCAAAAATTGGACCAACGTTAAATTGAAAATTTTGAATGCAGATTTTTAGAGAATCAAATTACAAATCTTTAGAGGTATGCCACTTTGGAATCGGATAAGATTTGGAGAAATTATGGACTTTGGAAGTCCAGTTGTGGGCCACCTTTTAACAACACATCGGAAACTTGAAAATAAATGACATGAAATTGGGTCAAAAATTGGACCAACGTTAAATTGAAAATTTTGAATGCAGATTTTTAGAGAATCAAATTACAAATCTTTAGAGGTATGCCACTTTGGAATCGGATAAAATTTGGAGAAATTATGGACTTCGGAAGTCCAGTTGTGGGCCACCTTTTAACAACACATCGGAAACTTGGAAATAAATGACTTGGAATTGGGTCAAAAATTGGACCAACGTAAAATTGAAAATTTTGAATGCAGATTTTTAGAGAATCAAATTACAAATCTTTAGAGGTATGCCACTTTGGAATCGGATAAGATTTGGAGAAATTATGGACTTTGGAAGTCCAGTTGTGGGCCACCTTTTAACAACACATCGGAAACTTGGAAATAAATGACTTGAAATTGGGTCAAAAAATTGGACCAACGTTAAATTGAAAATTTTGAATGCAGATTTTTAGAGAATCAAATTACAAATCTTTAGAGGTATGCCACTTTGGAATCGGATAAAATTTGGAGAAATTATGGACTTCGGAAGTCCAGTTGTGGGCCACCTTTTAAAAACACATCGGAAACTTGAAAATAAATGACATGAAATTGGGTCAAAAATTGGACCAACGTTAAATTGAAAATTTTGAATGCAGATTTTTGGAGAATCAAATTACAAATCTTTAGAGGTATGCCACTTTGGAATCGGATAAAATTTGGAGAAATTATGGACTTCGGAAGTCCAGTTGTGGGCCACCTTTTAACAACACATCGGAAACTTGGAAATAAATGACTTGGAATTGGGTCAAAAATTGGACCAACGTAAAATTGAAAATTTTGAATGCAGATTTTTAGAGAATCAAATTACAAATCTTTAGAGGTATGCCACTTTGGAATCGGATAAAATTTGGAGAAATTATGGACTTCGGAAGTCCAGTTGTGGGCCACCTTTTAAAAACACATCGGAAACTTGAAAATAAATGACATGAAATTGGGTCAAAAATTGGACCAACGTTAAATTGAAAATTTTGAATGCAGATTTTTAGAGAATCAAATTACAAATCTTTAGAGGTATGCCACTTTGGAATCGGATAAGATTTGGAGAAATTATGGACTTTGGAAGTCCAGTTGTGGGCCACCTTTTAAAAACACATCGGAAACTTGAAAATAAATGACATGAAATTGGGTCAAAAATTGGACCAACGTTAAATTGAAAATTTTGAATGCAGATTTTTGAGAATCAAATTACAAATCTTTAGAGGTATGCCACTTTGGAATCGGATAAAATTTGGAGAAATTATGGACTTCGGAAGTCCAGTTGTGGGCCACCTTTTAACAACACATCGGAAACTTGGAAATAAATGACTTGGAATTGGGTCAAAAATTGGACCAACGTTAAATTGAAAATTTTGAATGCAGATTTTTGGAGAATCAAATTACAAATCTTTAGAGGTATGCCACTTTGGAATCGGATAAAATTTGGAGAAATTATGGACTTTGGAAGTCCAGTTGTGGGCCACCTTTTAACAACACATCGGAAACTTGGAAATAAATGACTTGGAATTGGGTCAAAAATTGGACCAACGTTAAATTGAAAATTTTGAATGCAGATTTTTGGAGAATCAAATTACAAATCTTTAGAGGTATGCCACTTTGGAATCGGATAAAATTTGGAGAAATTATGGACTTCGGAAGTCCAGTTGTGGGCCACCTTTTAACAACACATCGGAAACTTGGAAATAAATGATTGGAATTGGGTCAAAAATTGGACCAACGTAAAATTGAAAATTTTGAATGCAGATTTTTAGAGAATCAAATTACAAATCTTTAGAGGTATGCCACTTTGGAATCGGATAAGATTTGGAGAAATTATGGACTTTGGAAGTCCAGTTGTGGGCCACCTTTTAAAAACACATCGGAAACTTGAAAATAAATGACATGAAATTGGGTCAAAAATTGGACCAACGTTAAATTGAAAATTTTGAATGCAGATTTTTGGAGAATCAAATTACAAATCTTTAGAGGTATGCCACTTTGGAATCGGATAAAATTTGGAGAAATTATGGACTTCGGAAGTCCAGTTGTGGGCCACCTTTTAAAAACACATCGGAAACTTGAAAATAAATGACTTGAAATTGGGTCAAAAATTGGACCAACGTTAAATTGAAAATTTTGAATGCAGATTTTTAGAGAATCAAATTACAAATCTTTAGAGGTATGCCACTTTGGAATCGGATAAAATTTGGAGAAATTATGGACTTTGGAAGTCCAGTTGTGGGCCACCTTTTAACAACACATCGGAAACTTGGAAATAAATGACATGAAATTGGGTCAAAAATTGGACCAACGTTAAATTGAAAATTTTGAATGCAGATTTTTAGAGAATCAAATTACAAATCTTTAGAGGTATGCCACTTTGGAATCGGATAAAATTTGGAGAAATTATGGACTTTGGAAGTCCAGTTGTGGGCCACCTTTTAAAAACACATCGGAAACTTGAAAATAAATGACATGAAATTGGGTCAAAAATTGGACCAACGTTAAATTGAAAATTTTGAATGCAGATTTTTGGAGAATCAAATTACAAATCTTTAGAGGTATGCCACTTTGGAATCGGATAAAATTTGGAGAAATTATGGACTTCGGAAGTCCAGTTGTGGGCCACCTTTTAACAACACATCGGAAACTTGGAAATAAATGACTTGGAATTGGGTCAAAAATTGGACCAACGTAAAATTGAAAATTTTGAATGCAGATTTTTAACAACACATCGAAAACTTGGAAATAAATGACTTGGAATTGGGTCAAAAATTGGACCAACGTTAAATTGAAAATTTTGAATGCAGATTTTTAGAGAATCAAATTACAAATCTTTAGAGGTATGCCACTTTGGAATCGGATAAAATTTGGAGAAATTATGGACTTCGGAAGTCCAGTTGTGGGCCACCTTTTAACAACACATCGGAAACTTGAAAATAAATGACATGAAATTGGGTCAAAAATTGGACCAACGTTAAATTGAAAATTTTGAATGCAGATTTTTAGAGAATCAAATTACAAATCTTTAGAGGTATGCCACTTTGGAATCGGATAAAATTTGGAGAAATTATGGACTTCGGAAGTCCAGTTGTGGGCCACCTTTTAACAACACATCGGAAACTTGGAAATAAATGACATGAAATTGGGTCAAAAATTGGACCAACGTAAAATTGAAAATTTTGAATGCAGATTTTTAGAGAATCAAATTACAAATCTTTAGAGGTATGCCACTTTGGAATCGGATAAGATTTGGAGAAATTATGGACTTTGGAAGTCCAGTTGTGGGCCACCTTTTAACAACACATCGGAAACTTGAAAATAAATGACATGGAATTGGGTCAAAAATTGGACCAACGTTAAATTGAAAATTTTGAATGCAGATTTTTAGAGAATCAAATTACAAATCTTTAGAGGTATGCCACTTTGGAATCGGATAAAATTTGGAGAAATTATGGACTTTGGAAGTCCAGTTGTGGGCCACCTTTTAACAACACATCGGAAACTTGGAAATAAATGACTTGAAATTGGGTCAAAAATTGGACCAACGTTAAATTGAAAATTTTGAATGCAGATTTTTAGAGAATCAAATTACAAATCTTTAGAGGTATGCCACTTTGGAATCGGATAAAATTTGGAGAAATTATGGACTTTGGAAGTCCAGTTGTGGGCCACCTTTTAACAACACATCGGAAAACATGGAATTGGGTCAAAAATTGGACCAACGTAAAATTGAAAATTTTGAATGCAGATTTTTAGAGAATCAAATTACAAATCTTTAGAGGTATGCCACTTTGGAATCGGATAAGATTTGGAGAAATTATGGACTTTGGAAGTCCAGTTGTGGGCCACCTTTTAAAAACACATCGGAAACTTGAAAATAAATGACATGAAATTGGGTCAAAAATTGGACCAACGTTAAATTGAAAATTTTGAATGCAGATTTTTGGAGAATCAAATTACAAATCTTTAGAGGTATGCCACTTTGGAATCGGATAAAATTTGGAGAAATTATGGACTTCGGAAGTCCAGTTGTGGGCCACCTTTTAACAACACATCGGAAACTTGAAAATAAATGACTGGAATTGGGTCAAAAATTGGACCAACGTAAAATTGAAAATTTTGAATGCAGATTTTTAGAGAATCAAATTACAAATCTTTAGAGGTATGCCACTTTGGAATCGGATAAGATTTGGAGAAATTATGGACTTTGGAAGTCCAGTTGTGGGCCACCTTTTAAAAACACATCGGAAACTTGAAAATAAATGACATGAAATTGGGTCAAAAATTGGACCAACGTTAAATTGAAAATTTTGAATGCAGATTTTTAGAGAATCAAATTACAAATCTTTAGAGGTATGCCACTTTGGAATCGGATAAAATTTGGAGAAATTATGGACTTCGGAAGTCCAGTTGTAGGCCACCTTTTAACAACACATCGGAAACTTGGAAATAAATGACTTGGAATTGGGTCAAAAATTGGACCAACGTTAAATTGAAAATTTTGAATGCAGATTTTTAGAGAATCAAATTACAAATCTTTAGAGGTATGCCACTTTGGAATCGGATAAAATTTGGAGAAATTATGGACTTTGGAAGTCCAGTTGTGGGCCACCTTTTAACAAACACATCGGAAACTTGAAAATAATGAAAATTGGGTCAAAAATTGGACCAACGTAAAATTGAAAATTTTGAATGCAGATTTTTGGAGAATCAAATTACAAATCTTTAGAGGTATGCCACTTTGGAATCGGATAAGATTTGGAGAAATTATGGACTTTGGAAGTCCAGTTGTGGGCCACCTTTTAAAAACACATCGGAAACTTGAAAATAAATGACATGAAATTGGGTCAAAAATTGGACCAACGTTAAATTGAAAATTTTGAATGCAGATTTTTGGAGAATAAAATTACAAATCTTTAGAGGTATGCCACTTTTGAATCGGATAAAATTTGGAGAAATTATGGACTTCGGAAGTCCAGTTGTGGGCCACCTTTTAACAACACATCGGAAACTTGGAAATAAATGACTTGGAATTGGGTCAAAAATTGGACCAACGTAAAATTGAAAATTTTGAATGCAGATTTTTAGAGAATCAAATTACAAATCTTTAGAGGTATGCCACTTTGGAATCGGATAAGATTTGGAGAAATTATGGACTTTGGAAGTCCAGTTGTGGGTTACCTTTTAACAACACATCGGAAACTTGGAAATAAATGACATGAAATTGGGTCAAAAATTGGACCAACGTTTAATTGAAAATTTTTTATGCAGATTTTTAGAGAATCAAATTACAAATCTTTAGAGGTATGCCATTTTGGAATAGGATAAAATTTGAAGAAATTATGGACTTCGAAAGTCCAGTTGTGAGCCACCTTTTAAAAACACATCGGAAACTTGAAAATAAATGACATGAAATTGGGTCAAAAATTGGACCAACGTTAAATTGAAAATTTTGAATGCAGATTTTTAGAGAATCAAATTATAAATCTTTAGAGGTATGCCACTTTGGAATCGGATAAAATTTGGAGAAATTATGGACTTCGGAAGTCCAGTTGTGGGCCACCTTTTAACAACACATCGGAAACTTGGAAATAAATGACTTGGAATTGGGTCAAAAATTGGACCAACGTAAAATTGAAAATTTTGAATGCAGATTTTTAACAACACATCGAAAACTTGGAAATAAATGACTTGGAATTGGGTCAAAAATTGGACCAACGTTAAATTGAAAATTTTGAATGCATATTTTTAGAGAATCAATTTATAAATCTTTAGAGGTATGCCACTTTGGAATCGGAGAAAATTTGTAGAAATTATGGACTTCGGAAGTCCAGTTGTGGGCCACCTTTTAACAACACATCGGAAACTTGGAAATTGGGTCAAAAATTGGACCAACGTAAAATTGAAAATTTTGAATGCAGATTTTTAGAGAATCAAATTACAAATCTTTAGAGGTATGCCACTTTGGAATCGGATAAAATTTGGAGAAATTATGGACTTCGGAAGTCCAGTTGTGGGCCACCTTTTAACAACACATCGGAAACTTGGAAATAAATGACTTGGAATTGGGTCAAAAATTGGACCAACGTAAAATTGAAAATTTTGAATGCAGATTTTTAACAACACATCGGAAACTTGAAAATAAATGACAAATTGAAATTAAAAATTGGACCAACGTTAAATTGAAAATTTGAATACTTTAGAGAATCAAATTTTGGAATCGGGAAAATTTGGAAAATTATGGACTTCGACAGTTGTGGGCCACCTTTTAACAACACATCGGAAATTAAACTTGGAATTGGGTCAAAAATTGGACCAACGTAAAATTGAAAATTTTGAATGCAGATTTTTAGAGAATCAAATTACAAATCTTTAGAGGTATGCCACTTTGGAATCGGATAAGATTTGGAGAAATTATGGACTTTGGAAGTCCAGTTGTGGGCCACCTTTTAAAAACACATCGGAAACTTGAAAATAAATGACATGAAATTGGGTCAAAAATTGGACCAACGTTAAATTGAAAATTTTGAATGCAGATTTTTGGAGAATCAAATTACAAATCTTTAGAGGTATGCCACTTTGGAATCGGATAAAATTTGGAGAAATTATGGACTTCGGAAGTCCAGTTGTGGGCCACCTTTTAACAACACATCGGAAACTTGGAAATAAAGATTGGAATTGGGTCAAAAATTGGACCAACGTAAAATTGAAAATTTTGAATGCAGATTTTTGAGAGAATCAAATTACAAATCTTTAGAGGTATGCCACTTTGGAATCGGATAAGATTTGGAGAAATTATGGACTTTGGAAGTCCAGTTGTGGGCCACCTTTTAACAACACATCGGAAACTTGGAAATAAATGACATGAAATTGGGTCAAAAATTGGATCAACGTTAAATTGAAAATTTTGAATGCAGATTTTTAGAGAATCAAATTACAAATCTTTAGAGGGATGCCACTTTGGAATCGGATAAGATTTGGAGAAATTTTGGACTTTGGAAGTCCAGTTGTGGGCCACCTTTTAAAAACACATCGGAAACTTGAAAATAAATGACATGAAATTGGGTCAAAAATTGGACCAACGTTAAATTGAAAATTTTGAATGCAGATTTTTAGAGAATCAAATTACAAATCTTTAGAGGTATGCCACTTTGGAATCGGATAAAATTTGGAGAAATTATGGACTTCGGAAGTCCAGTTGTGGGCCACCTTTTAACAACACATCGGAAACTTGAAAATAAAGACATGAAATTGGGTCAAAAATTGGACCAACGTAAAATTGAAAATTTTGAATGCAGATTTTTAGAGAATCAAATTACAAATCTTTAGAGGTATGCCACTTTGGAATCGGATAAGATTTGGAGAAATTATGGACTTTGGAAGTCCAGTTGTGGGCCACCTTTTAACAACACATCGGAAACTTGAAAATAAATGACTTGGAATTGGGTCAAAATTTGGACCAACGTAAAATTGAAAATTTTGAATGCAGATTTTTAACAACACATCGGAAACTTGGAAATAAATGACTTGAAATTGGGTCAAAAATTGGACCAACGTTAAATTGAAAATTTTGAATGCAGATTTTTAGAGAATCAAATTATAAATCTTTAGAGGTATGCCACTTTGGAATCGGAGAAAATTTGTAGAAATTATGGACTTCGGAAGTCCAGTTGTGGGCCACCTTTTAACAACACATCGGAAACTTGGAAATAAATGACATGAAATTGGGTCAAAAATTGGACCAACGTTTAATTGAAAATTTTTTATGCAGATTTTTAGAGAATCAAATTACAAATCTTTAGAGGTATGCCATTTTGGAATCGGATAAAATTTGGAGAAATTATGGACTTCGGAAGTCCAGTTGTGGGCCACCTTTTAAAAACACATCGGAAACTTGAAAATAAATGACATGAAATTGGGTCAAAAATTGGACCAACGTTAAATTGAAAATTTTGAATGCAGATTTTTAGAGAATCAAATTACAAATCTTTAGAGGTATGCCACTTTGGAATCGGATAAAATTTGGAGAAATTATGGACTTCGGAAGTCCAGTTGTGGGCCACCTTTTAACAACACATCGGAAACTTGGAAATAAATGAAAAAACTTGAAATTGGGTCAAAAATTGGACCAACGTAAAATTTGAAAATTTTGAATGCAGATTTTTAACAACACATCGGAAACTTGGAAATAAATGACTTGAAATTGGGTCAAAAATTGGACCAACGTTAAATTGAAAATTTTGAATGCAGATTTTTAGAGAATCAAATTACAAATCTTTAGAGGTATGCCACTTTGGAATCGGATAAAATTTGGAGAAATTATGGACTTCGGAAGTCCAGTTGTGGGCCACCTTTTAACAACACATCGGAAACTTGAAAATAAATGACATGAAATTGGGTCAAAAATTGGACCAACGTTAAATTGAAAATTTTGAATGCAGATTTTTAGAGAATCAAATTACAAATCTTTAGAGGTATGCCACTTTGGAATCGGATAAAATTTGGAGAAATTATGGACTTTGGAAGTCCAGTTGTGGGCCACCTTTTAACAACACATCGGAAACTTGGAAATAAATGACTTGGAATTGGGTCAAAAATTGGACCAACGTAAAATTGAAAATTTTGAATGCAGATTTTTAACAACACATCGGAAACTTGGAAATAAATGACTTGGAATTGGGTCAAAAATTGGACCAACGTTAAATTGAAAATTTTGAATGCAGATTTTTAGAGAATCAAATTATAAATCTTTAGAGGTATGCCACTTTGGAATCGGAGAAAATTTGGAGAAATTATGGACTTCGGAAGTCCAGTTGTGGGCCACCTTTTAACAACACATCGGAAACTTGGAATTGGGTCAAAAATTGGACCAACGTAAAATTGAAAATTTTGAATGCAGATTTTTAGAGAATCAAATTACAAATCTTTAGAGGTATGCCACTTTGGAATCGGATAAAATTTGGAGAAATTATGGACTTTGGAAGTCCAGTTGTGGGCCACCTTTTAACAACACATCGGAAACTTGGAAATAAATGACTTGGAATTGGGTCAAAAATTGGACCAACGTAAAATTGAAAATTTTGAATGCAGATTTTTAGAGAATCAAATTACAAACTTGAGAAGAATATGCCACTTTGGAATCGGATAAAATTTGGACCAACGAAATTGAAATGGACTTCGGAAGTCCAGTTGTGGGCCACCTTTTAACAACACATCGGAAACTTGGAAATAAATCTGGAATTGGGTCAAAAATTGGACCAACGTAAAATTGAAAATTTTGAATGCAGATTTTTAGAGAATCAAATTACAAATCTTTAGAGGTATGCCACTTTGGAATCGGATAAGATTTGGAGAAATTATGGACTTTGGAAGTCCAGTTGTGGGCCACCTTTTAAAAACACATCGGAAACTTGAAAATAAATGACATGAAATTGGGTCAAAAATTGGACCAACGTTAAATTGAAAATTTTGAATGCAGATTTTTAGAGAATCAAATTACAAATCTTTAGAGGTATGCCACTTTGGAATCGGATAAAATTTGGAGAAATTATGGACTTCGGAAGTCCAGTTGTGGGCCACCTTTTAACAACACATCGGAAACTTGGAAAATTGAATTGGGTCAAAAATTGGACCAACGTAAAATTGAAAATTTTGAATGCAGATTTTTAGAGAATCAAATTACAAATCTTTAGAGGTATGCCACTTTGGAATCGGATAAGATTTGGAGAAATTATGGACTTTGGAAGTCCAGTTGTGGGCCACCTTTTAACAACACATCGGAAACTTGGAAATAAAGATTGGAATTGGGTCAAAAATTGGACCAACGTAAAATTGAAAATTTTGAATGCAGATTTTTAGAGAATCAAATTACAAATCTTTAGAGGTATGCCACTTTGGAATCGGATAAGATTTGGAGAAATTATGGACTTTGGAAGTCCAGTTGTGGGCCACCATCGGAAACTTGGAAATAAATGACATGAAATTGGGTCAAAAATTGGACCAACGTTAAATTGAAAATTTTGAATGCAGATTTTTAGAGAATCAAATTACAAATCTTTAGAGGTATGCCACTTTGGAATCGGATAAAATTTGGAGAAATTATGGACTTCGGAAGTCCAGTTGTGGGCCACCTTTTAACAACACATCGGAAACTTGGAATTGGGTGACAAAAATTGGACCAACGTAAAATTGAAAATTTTGAATGCAGATTTTTAGAGAATCAAATTACAAATCTTTAGAGGGATGCCACTTTGGAATCGGATAAGATTTGGAGAAATTATGGACTTTGGAAGTCCAGTTGTGGGCCACCATCGGAAACTTGGAAATAAATGACATGAAATTGGGTCAAAAATTTGGACCAACGTAAAATTGAAAATTTTGAATGCAGATTTTTAACAACACATCGGAAACTTGGAAATAAATGACTTGAAATTGGGTCAAAAATTGGACCAACGTTAAATTGAAAATTTTGAATGCAGATTTTTAGAGAATCAAATTATAAATCTTTAGAGGTATGCCACTTTGGAATCGGAGAAAATTTGGAGAAATTATGGACTTCGGAAGTCCAGTTGTGGGCCACCTTTTAACAACACATCGGAAACGTGGAATTGGGTCAAAAATTGGAACAACGTTTAATTGAAAATTTTTTATGCAGATTTTTAGAGAATCAAATTACAAATCTTTAGAGGTATGCCATTTTGGAATAGGATAAAATTTGAAGAAATTATGGACTTCGAAAGTCCAGTTGTGAGCCACCTTTTAAAAACACATCGGAAACTTGAAAATAAATGACATGAAATTGGGTCAAAAATTGGACCAACGTTAAATTGAAAATTTTGAATGCAGATTTTTAGAGAATCAAATTATAAATCTTTAGAGGTATGCCACTTTGGAATCGGATAAAATTTGGAGAAATTATGGACTTCGGAAGTCCAGTTGTGGGCCACCTTTTAACAACACATCGGAAACTTGGAAATAAATGACTTGGAATTGGGTCAAAAATTGGACCAACGTAAAATTGAAAATTTTGAATGCAGATTTTTAACAACACATCGAAAACTTGGAAATAAATGACTTGGAATTGGGTCAAAAATTGGACCAACGTTAAATTGAAAATTTTGAATGCATATTTTTAGAGAATCAATTTATAAATCTTTAGAGGTATGCCACTTTGGAATCGGAGAAAATTTGTAGAAATTATGGAATTCGGAAGTCCAGTTGTGGGCCACCTTTTAACAACACATCGGAAACTTGGAATTGGGTCAAAAATTGGACCAACGTAAAATTGAAAATTTTGAATGCAGATTTTTAGAGAATCAAATTACAAATCTTTCGAGGTATGCCACTTTGGAATCGGATAAAATTTGGAGAAATTATGGACTTTGGAAGTCCAGTTGTGGGCCACCTTTTAACAACACATCGGAAACTTGGAAATAAATGACTTGGAATTGGGTAAAAAATTGGACCAATGTAAAATTGAAAATTTTGAATGCAGATTTTTAACAACACATCGGAAACTTGAAAATAAATGACATGAAATTGGGTTAAAAATTGGACCAACGTTAAATTGAAAATTTGGACTTCGGAAGTCCAGTTGTGGGCCACCTTTTAACAACACATCGGAAACTTGGAATTGGGTCAAAAATTGGACCAACGTAAAATTGAAAATTTTGAATGCAGATTTTTAGAAAATCAAATTACAAATCTTTAGAGGGATGCCACTTTGGAATCGGATAAGATTTGGAGAAATTTTGGACTTTGGAAGTCCAGTTGTGGGCCACCTTTTAAAAACACATCGGTAACTTGAAAATAAATGACATGAAATTGGGTCAAAAATTGGACCAACGTTAAATTGAAAATTTTGAATGCAGATTTTTGGAGAATCAAATTACAAATCTTTAGAGGTATGCCACTTTGGAATCGGATAAAATTTGGAGAAATTATGGACTTCGGAAGTCCAGTTGTGGGCCACCTTTTAACAACACATCGGAAACTTGGAATTGGGTCAAAAATTGGACCAACGTAAAATTGAAAATTTTGAATGGAGATTTTTAGAGAATCAAATTACAAATCTTTAGAGGTATGCCACTTTGGAATCGGATAAGATTTTGAGAAATTATGGACTTTGGAAGTCCAGTTGTGGGCCACCTTTTAACAACACATCGGAAACTTGAAAATAAATGACTTGGAATTGGGTCAAAATTTGGACCAACGTAAAATTGAAAATTTTGAATGCAGATTTTTAACAACACATCGGAAACTTGGAAATAAATGACTTGAAATTGGGTCAAAAATTGGACCAACGTTAAATTGCAAATTTAGAATGCAGATTTTTAGAGAATCAAATTATAAATCTTTAGAGGTATGCCACTTTGGAATCGGAGAAAATTTGGAGAAATTATGGACTTCGGAAGTCCAGTTGTGGGCCACCTTTTAACAACACATCGGAAACGTGGAATTGGGTCAAAAATTGGACCAACGTGAAATTGAAAATTTTGAATGCAGATTTTTAGAGAATCAAATTACAAATCTTTAGAGGTATGCCATTTTGGAATAGGATAAAATTTGAAGAAATTATGGACTTCGGAAGTCCAGTTGTGGGCCACCTTTTAAAAACACATCGGAAACTTGAAAATAAATGACATGAAATTGGGTCAAAAATTGGACCAACGTTAAATTGAAAATTTTGAATGCAGATTTTTAGAGAATCAAATTATAAATCTTTAGAGGTATGCCACTTTGGAATCGGATAAAATTTGGAGAAATTATGGACTTCGGAAGTCCAGTTGTGGGCCACCTTTTAACAACACATCGGAAACTTGGAAATAAATGACTTGGAATTGGGTCAAAAATTGGACCAACGTAAAATTGAAAATTTTGAATGCAGATTTTTAACAACACATCGAAAACTTGGAAATAAATGACTTGGAATTGGGTCAAAAATTGGACCAACGTTAAATTGAAAATTTTGAATGCATATTTTTAGAGAATCAAATTATAAATCTTTAGAGGTATGCCACTTTGGAATCGGAGAAAATTTGGAGAAATTATGGAATTCGGAAGTCCAGTTGTGGGCCACCTTTTAACAACACATCGGAAACTTGGAATTGGGTCAAAAATTGGACCAACGTAAATTTGAAAATTTTGAATGCAGATTTTTAGAGAATCAAATTACAGAGAAATTATGGACTTTGGAAGTCCAGTTGTGGGCCACCTTTTAACAACACATCGGAAACTTGGAAATAAATGACTTGGAATTGGGTAAAAAATTGGACCAACGTTAAATTGAAAATTTTGAATGCAGATTTTTAACAACACATCGGAAACTTACAAAATCTTTAGAGGTATGCCACTTTGGAATCGGATAAAATTTGGAGAAATTATGGACTTCGGAAGTCCAGTTGTGGGCCACCTTTTAACAACACATCGGAAACTTGGAATTGGGTCAAAAATTGGACCAACGTAAAATTGAAAATTTTGAATGCAGATTTTTAGAGAATCAAATTACAAATCTTTAGAGGTATGCCACTTTGGAATCGGATAAGATTTGGAGAAATTATGGACTTTGGAAGTCCAGTTGTGGGCCACCTTTTAAAAACACATCGGAAACTTGAAAATAAATGACTTGAAATTGGGTCAAAAATTGGACCAACGTTAAATTGAAAATTTTGAATGCAGATTTTTAGAGAATCAAATTACAAATCTTTAGAGGTATGCCACTTTGGAATCGGATAAAATTTGGAGAAATTATGGACTTCGGAAGTCCAGTTGTGGGCCACCTTTTAACAACACATCGGAAACTTGAAAATAAATGACTTGGAATTGGGTCAAAAATTGGACCAACGTAAAATTGAAAATTTTGAATGCAGATTTTTAGAGAATCAAATTACAAATCTTTAGAGGTATGCCACTTTGGAATCGGATAAGATTTGGAGAAATTATGGACTTTGGAAGTCCAGTTGTGGGCCACCTTTTAACAACACATCGGAAACTTGAAAATAAATGACTTGGAATTGGGTCAAAAATTGGACCAACGTAAAATTGAAAATTTTGAATGCAGATTTTTAACAACACATCGGAAACTTGGAAATAAATGACTTGAAATTGGGTCAAAAATTGGACCAACGTTAAATTGAAAATTTTGAATGCAGATTTTTAGAGAATCAAATTATAAATCTTTAGAGGTATGCCACTTTGGAATCGGAGAAAATTTGGAGAAATTATGGACTTCGGAAGTCCAGTTGTGGGCCACCTTTTAACAACACATCGGAAACTTGGAAATTGGGTCAAAAATTGGACCAACGTAAAATTGAAAATTTTGAATGCAGATTTTTAGAGAATCAAATTACAAATCTTTAGAGGTATGCCACTTTGGAATCGGATAAGATTTGGAGAAATTATGGACTTTGGAAGTCCAGTTATGGGCCACCTTTTAACAACACATCGGAAACTTGGAAATAAATGACTTGGAATTGGGTCAAAAATTGGACCAACGTAAAATTGAAAATTTTGAATGCAGATTTTTAACAACACATCGGAAACTTGGAAATAAATGACTTGGAATTGGGGCAAAAATTGGACCAACGTAAAATTGAAAATTTTGAATGGAGATTTTTAGAGAATCAAATTATAAATCTTTAGAGGTATGCCACTTTGGAATCGGAGAAAATTTGGAGAAATTATGGACTTCGGAAGTCCAGTTGTGGGCCACCTTTTAACAACACATCGGAAACTTGGAATTGGGTCAAAAATTGGACCAACGTAAAATTGAAAATTTTGAATGCAGATTTTTAGAGAATCAAATTACAAATCTTTAGAGGTATGCCACTTTGGAATCGGATAAGATTTGGAGAAATTATGGACTTTGGAAGTCCAGTTGTGGGCCACCTTTTAACAACACATCGGAAACTTGGAAATAAATGACTTGGAATTGGGTCAAAAATTGGACCAACGTAAAATTGAAAATTTTGAATGCAGATTTTTAACAACACATCGGAAACTTGGAAATAAATGACTTGGAATTGGGTCAAAAATTGGACCAACGTTAAATTGAAAATTTTGAATGCAGATTTTTAACAACACATCGGAAACTTGGAAATAAATGACTTGGAATTGGGTCAAAAATTGGACCAACGTTAAATTGAAAATTTTGAATGCAGATTTTTAGAGAATCAAATTATAAATCTTTAGAGGTATGCCACTTTGAAATCGGAGAAAATTTGGAGAAATTATGGACTTCGGAAGTCCAGTTGTGGGCCACCTTTTAACAACACATCGGAAACTTGGAATTGGGTCAAAAATTGGACCAACGTAAAATTGAAAATTTTGAATGCAGATTTTTAGAGAATCAAATTACAAATCTTTAGAGGGATGCCACTTTGGAATCGGATAAGATTTGGAGAAATTATGGACTTTGGAAGTCCAGTTGTGGGCCACCTTTTAAAAACACATCGGAAACTTGAAAATAAATGACATGAAATTGGGTCAAAAATTGAAAATTTTGAATGCAGATTTGTAGAGAATCAAATTACAAATCTTTAGAGGTATGCCACTTTGTAATCGGATAAGATTTGGAGAAATTGTGGACTTTGGAAGTCCAGTTATGGGCCACCTTTTAACAACACATCGGAAACTTGGAAATAAATGACTTGGAATTGGGTCAAAAATTGGACCAACGTAAAATTGAAAATTTTGAATGCAGATTTTTAACAACACATCGGAAACTTGGAAATAAATGACTTGGAATTGGGGCAAAAATTGGACCAACGTAAAATTGAAAATTTTGAATGGAGATTTTTAGAGAATCAAATTATAAATCTTTAGAGGTATGCCACTTTGGAATCGGAGAAAATTTGGAGAAATTATGGACTTCGGAAGTCCAGTTGTGGGCCACCTTTTAACAACA
>JAECXW010000759.1:0-20999 GCA_018153365.1 Drosophila fuyamai | reverse complement strand
GGCCACCTTTTAACAACCCATCGGAAACTTGGAAATAAATGACATGAAATTGGGTCAAAGATTGGATCAACGTTAAATTGAAAATTTTGAATGCAGATTTTTAGAGAATCAAATTACAAATCTTTAGAGATATGCCACTTTGAAATCGGATAAAATTTGGAGAAATTATGGACTTCGGAAGTCCAGTTGTGGGCCACCTTTTAACAACACATCGGAAACTTGGAAATAAATGACATGAAATTGGGTCAAAAATTGGATCAACGTTAAATTGAAAATTTTGAATGCAGATTTATAGAGAATCAAATTACAAATCTTTGGAGATATGCCACTTTGAAATCGGATAAAATTTAGAGAAATTATGGACTTCGGAAGTCCAGTTGTGGGCCACCTTTTAACACACATCGGAAACTTCGAAATAAATGACATGAAATTGGGTCAAAAATTGGATCAACGTTAAATTGAAAATTTTGAATGCAGATTTTTAGAGAATCAAATTACAAATCTTTGGAGATATGCCACTTTGAAATCGGATAAAATTTGGAGAAATTATGGACTTCGGAAGTCCAGTTGTGGGCCACCTTTTAACAACACATCGGAAACTTGGAAATAAATGACATGAAATTGGGTCAAAAATTGGATTAACGTTAAATTGAAAATTTTGAATGCAGATTTTTAGAGAATCAAATTACAAATCTTTAGAGATATGCCACTTTGAAATCGGATAAAATTTGGAGAAATTATGGACTTCGGAAGTCCAGTTGTGGGCCACCTTTTAACAACACATCGGAAACTTGGAAATAAATGACATGAAATTGGGTCAAAAATTGGATCAACGTTAAATTGAAAATTTTGAATGCAGATTTTTAGAGAATCACATTACAAATCTTTAGAGATATGCCACTTTGAAATCGGATAAAATTTGGAGATATTATGGACTTCGGAAGTCCAGTTGTGGGCCACCTTTTAACAACACATCGGAAACTTCGAAATAAATGACATGAAATTGGGTCAAAAATTGGATCAACGTTAAATTGAAAATTTTGAATGCAGATTTTATGCCACTTTGAAATCGGATAAAATTTGGAGAAATTATGGACTTCGGAAGTCCAGTTGTGGGCCACCTTTTAACAACACATCGGAAACTTGGAAATAAATGACATGAAATTGGGTCAAAAATTGGATCAACGTTAAATTGAAAATTTTGAATGCAGATTTTTAGAGAATCACATTACAAATCTTTAGAGATATGCCACTTTGAAATCGGATAAAATTTGGAGAAATTATGGACTTCGGAAGTCCAGTTGTGGGCCACCTTTTAACAACACATCGGAAACTTCGAAATAAATGACATGAAATTGGGTCAAAAATTGGATCAACGTTAAATTGAAAATTTTGAATGCAGATTTTATGCCACTTTGAAATCGGATAAAATTTGGAGAAATTATGGACTTCGGAAGTCCAGTTGTGGGCCACCTTTTAACAACACATCGGAAACTTGGAAATAAATGACATGAAATTGGGTCAAAAATTGGATCAACGTTAAATTGAAAATTTTGAATGCAGATTTTTAGAGAATCAAATTACAAATCTTTAGAGATATGCCACTTTGAAATCGGATAAAATTTAGAGAAATTATGGATTTCGGAAGTCCAGTTGTGGGCCACCTTTTAACAACACATCGGAAACATGGAAATAAATGACATTAAATTGGGTCAAAAATTGGATCAACGTTAAATTGAAAATTTTGAATGCAGATTTTTAGAGAATCAAATTACAAATCTTTAGAGATATGCCACTTTGAAATCGGATAAAATTTGGAGAAATTATGGACTTCGGAAGTCCAGTTGTGGGCCACCTTTTAACAACACATCGGAAACATGGAAATAAATGACATGAAATTGGGTCAAAAATTGGATCAACGTTAAATTGAAAATTTTGAATGCAGATTTTTAGAGAATCAAATTACAAATCTTTAGAGATATGCCACTTTGAAATCGGATAAAATTTGGAGAAATTATGGACTTCGGAAGTCCAGTTGTGGGCCACCTTTTAACAACACATCGGAAACTTGGAAATAAATGACATGAAATTGGGTCAAAAATTGGATCAACGTTAAATTGAAAATTTTGAATGCAGATTTTTAGAGAATCAAATTACAAATCTTTAGAGATATGCCACTTTGAAATCGGATAAAATTTGAAGGAATTATGGACTTCGGAAGTCCAGTTGTGGGCCACCTTTTAACAACACATCGGAAACTTTTAAATAAATGACATGAAATTGGGTCAAAAAATGGATTAACGTTAAATTGAAAATTTTGAATGCAGATTTTTAGAGAATCAAATTACAAATCTTTAGAGATATGCCACTTTGAAATCGGATAAAATTTGAAGGTATTATGGACTTCGGAAGTCCAGTTGTGGGCCACCTTTTAACAACACATCGGAAACTTTTAAATAAATGACATGAAATTGGGTCAAAAAATGGATTAACGTTAAATTGAAAATTTTGAATGCAGATTTTTAAAGAATTAAATTACAAATCTTTAGAGATATGCCACTTTGAAATCGGATAAAATTTGGAGAAATTATGGACTTCGGAAGTCCAGTTGTGGGCCACCTTTTAACAACACATCGGAAACTTGGAAATAAATGACATGAAATTGGGTCAAAAATTGGATTAACGTTAAATTGAAAATTTTGAATGCAGATTTTTAAAGAATTAAATTACAAATCTTTAGAGATATGCCACTTTGAAATCGGATAAAATTTGGAGAAATTATGGACTTCGGAAGTCCAGTTGTGGGCCACCTTTTAACAACACATCGGAAACTTGGAAATAAATGACATGAAATTGGGTCAAAAATTGGATCAACGTTAAATTGAAAATTTTGAATGCAGATTTTTAGAGAATCAAATTACAAATCTTTAGAGATATGCCACTTTGAAATCGGATAAAATTTGGAGAAATTATGGACTTCGGAAGTCCAGTTGTGGGCCACCTTTTAACAACACATCGGAAACTTGGAAATAAATGACATGAAATTGGGTCAAAAATTGGATCAACGTTAAATTGAAAATTTTGAATGCAGATTTTTAGAGAATCAAATTACAAATCTTTAGAGATATGCCACTTTGAAATCGGATAAAATTTGGAGAAATTATGGACTTCGGAAGTCCAGTTGTGGGCCACCTTTTAACAACACATCGGAAACTTGGAAATAAATGACATGAAATTGGGTCAAAAATTGGATCAACGTTAAATTGAAAATTTTGAATGCAGATTTTTAGAGAATCAAATTACAAATCTTTAGAGATATGCCACTTTGAAATCGGATAAAATTTGGAGAAATTATGGACTTCGGAAGTCCAGTTGTGGGCCACCTTTTAACAACACATCGGAAACTTGGAAATAAATGACATGAAATTGGGTCAAAAATTGGATCAACGTTAAATTGAAAATTTTGAATGCAGATTTTTAGAGAATCAAATTACAAATCTTTAGAGATATGCCACTTTGAAATCGGATAAAATTTGGAGAAATTATGGACTTCGGAAGTCCAGTTGTGGGCCACCTTTTAACAACACATCGGAAACTTGGAAATAAATGACATGAAATTGGGTCAAAAATTGGATCAACGTTAAATTGAAAATTTTGAATGCAGATTTTTAGAGAATCAAATTACAAATCTTTAGAGATATGCCACTTTGAAATCGGATAAAATTTGGAGAAATTATGGACTTCGGAAGTCCAGTTGTGGGCCACCTTTTAACAACACATCGGAAACTTGGAAATAAATGACATGAAATTGGGTCAAAAATTGGATCAACGTTAAATTGAAAATTTTGAATGCAGATTTTTAGAGAATCAAATTACAAATCTTTAGAGATATGCCACTTTGAAATCGGATAAAATTTGGAGATATTATGGACTTCGGAAGTCCAGTTGTGGGCCACCTTTTAACAACACATCGGAAACTTGGAAATAAATGACATGAAATTGGGTCAAAAATTGGATCAACGTTAAATTGAAAATTTTGAATGCAGATTTTTAGAGAATCAAATTACAAATCTTTAGAGATATGCCACTTTGAAATCGGATAAAATTTGGAGGAATTATGGACTTCGAAGGTCCAGTTGTGGGCCACCTTTTAACAACACATCGGAAACTTGGAAATAAATGACATGAAATTGGGTCAAAAATTGGATCAACGTTAAATTGAAAATTTTGAATGCAGATTTTTAGAGAATCAAATTACAAATCTTTGGAGATATGCCACTTTGAAATCGTATAAAATTTGGAGATATTATGGACTTCGGAAGTCCAGTTGTGGGCCACCTTTTAACAACACATCGGAAACTTGGAAATAAATGACATGAAATTGGGTCAAAAATTGGATCAACGTTAAATTGAAAATTTTGAATGCAGATTTTTAGAGAATCAAATTACAAATCTTTAGAGATATGCCACTTTGAAATCGGATAAAATTTGGAGGAATTATGGACTTCGGAAGTCCAGTTGTGGGCCACCTTTTAACAACACATCGGAAACTTGGAAATAAATGACATGAAATTGGGTCAAAAATTGGATCAACGTTAAATTGAAAATTTTGAATGCAGATTTTTAGAGAATCAAATTACAAATCTTTGGAGATATGCCACTTTGAAATCGTATAAAATTTGGAGATATTATGGACTTCGGAAGTCCAGTTGTGGGCTACCTTTTAACAACACATCGGAAACTTGGAAATAAATGACATGAAATTGGGTCAAAAATTGGATCAACGTTAAATTGAAAATTTTGAATGCAGATTTTTAGAGAATCAAATTACAAATCTTTAGAGATATGCCACTTTGAAATCGGATAAAATTTGGAGGAATTATGGACTTCGGAAGTCCAGTTGTGGGCCACCTTTTAACAACACATCGGAAACTTGGAAATAAATGACATGAAATTGGGTCAAAAATTGGATCAACGTTAAATTGAAAATTTTGAATGCAGATTTTTAGAGAATCAAATTACAAATCTTTAGAGATATGCCACTTTGAAATCGGATAAAATTTGGAGATATTATGGACTTCGGAAGTCCAGTTGTGGGCCACCTTTTAACAACACATCGGAAACTTGGAAATAAATGACATGAAATTGGGTCAAAAATTGGATCAACGTTAAATTGAAAATTTTGAATGCAGATTTTTAGAGAATCAAATTACAAATCTTTAGAGATATGCCACTTTGAAATCGGATAAAATTTGGAGAAATTATGGACTTCGGAAGTCCAGTTGTGGGCCACCTTTTAACAACACATCGGAAACTTGGAAATAAATGACATGAAATTGGGTCAAAAATTGGATCAACGTTAAATTGAAAATTTTGAATGCAGATTTTTAGAGAATCAAATTACAAATCTTTAGAGATATGCCACTTTGAAATCGGATAAAATTTGGAGATAATTATGGACTTCGGAAGTCCAGTTGTGGGCCACCTTTTAACAACACATCGGAAACTTGGAAATAAATGACATGAAATTGGGTCAAAAATTGGATCAACGTTAAATTGAAAATTTTGAATGCAGATTTTTAGAGAATCAAATTACAAATCTTTAGAGATATGCCACTTTGAAATCGGATAAAATTTGGAGAAATTATGGACTTCGGAAGTCCAGTTGTGGGCCACCTTTTAACAACACATCGGAAACTTGGAAATAAATGACATGAAATTGGGTCAAAAATTGGATCAACGTTAAATTGAAAATTTTGAATGCAGATTTTTAGAGAATCAAATTACAAATCTTTAGAGATATGCCACTTTGAAATCGGATAAAATTTGGAGAAATTATGGACTTCGGAAGTCCAGTTGTGGGCCACCTTTTAACAACACATCGGAAACTTGGAAATAAATGACATGAAATTGGGTCAAAAATTGGATCAACGTTAAATTGAAAATTTTGAATGCAGATTTTTAGAGAATCAAATTACAAATCTTTAGAGATATGCCACTTTGAAATCGGATAAAATTTGGAGGAATTATGGACTTCGGAAGTCCAGTTGTGGGCCACCTTTTAACAACACATCGGAAACTTGGAAATAAATGACATGAAATTGGGTCAAAAATTGGATCAACGTTAAATTGAAAATTTTGAATGCAGATTTTTAGAGAATCAAATTACAAATCTTTAGAGATATGCCACTTTGAAATCGGATAAAATTTGGAGGAATTATGGACTTCGGAAGTCCAGTTGTGGGCCACCTTTTAACAACACATCGGAAACTTGGAAATAAATGACATGAAATTGGGTCAAAAATTGGATCAACGTTAAATTGAAAATTTTGAATGCAGATTTTTAGAGAATCAAATTACAAATCTTTAGAGATATGCCACTTTGAAATCGGATAAAATTTGGAGAAATTATGGACTTCGGAAGTCCAGTTGTGGGCCACCTTTTAACACACATCGGAAACTTCGAAATAAATGACATGAAATTGGGTCAAAAATTGGATCAACGTTAAATTGAAAATTTTGAATGCAGATTTTTAGAGAATCAAATTACAAATCTTTAGAGGTATGCCACTTTGAAATCGGATAAAATTTGGAGGAATTATGGACTTCGGAAGTCCAGTTGTGGGCCACCTTTTAACAACACATCGGAAACTTGGAAATAAATGACATGAAATTGGGTCAAAAATTGGATCAACGTTAAATTGAAAATTTTGAATGCAGATTTTTAGAGAATCAAATTACAAATCTTTGGAGATATGCCACTTTGAAATCGGATAAAATTTGGAGATATTATGGACTTCGGAAGTCCAGTTGTGGGCCACCTTTTAACACACATCGGAAACTTCGAAATAAATGACATGAAATTGGGTCAAAAATTGGATCAACGTTAAATTGAAAATTTTGAATGCAGATTTTTAGAGAATCAAATTACAAATCTTTAGAGATATGCCACTTTGAAATCGGATAAAATTTGGAGAAATTATGGACTTCGGAAGTCCAGTTGTGGGCCACCTTTTAACAACACATCGGAAACTTGGAAATAAATGACATGAAATTGGGTCAAAAATTGGATCAACGTTAAATTGAAAATTTTGAATGCAGATTTTTAGAGAATCAAATTACAAATCTTTAGAGATATGCCACTTTGAAATCGGATAAAATTTGGAGAAATTATGGACTTCGGAAGTCCAGTTGTGGGCCACCTTTTAACAACACATCGGAAACTTGGAAATAAATGACATGAAATTGGGTCAAAAATTGGATCAACGTTAAATTGAAAATTTTGAATGCAGATTTTTAGAGAATCAAATTACAAATCTTTAGAGATATGCCACTTTGAAATCGGATAAAATTTGGAGAAATTATGGACTTCGGAAGTCCAGTTGTGGGCCACCTTTTAACAACACATCGGAAACTTGGAAATAAATGACATGAAATTGGGTCAAAAATTGGATCAACGTTAAATTGAAAATTTTGAATGCAGATTTTTAGAGAATCAAATTACAAATCTTTAGAGATATGCCACTTTGAAATCGGATAAAATTTGGAGAAATTATGGACTTCGGAAGTCCAGTTGTGGGCCACCTTTTAACAACACATCGGAAACTTGGAAATAAATGACATGAAATTGGGTCAAAAATTGGATCAACGTTAAATTGAAAATTTTGAATGCAGATTTTTAGAGAATCAAATTACAAATCTTTGGAGATATGCCACTTTGAAATCGTATAAAATTTGGAGATATTATGGACTTCGGAAGTCCAGTTGTGGGTTACCTTTTAACACACATCGGAAACTTCGAAATAAATGACATGAAATTGGGTCAAAAATTGGATCAACGTTAAATTGAAAATTTTGAATGCAGATTTTTAGAGAATCAAATTATAAATCTTTAGAGGTATGCCACTTTGAAATCGGATAAAATTTGGAGGAATTATGGACTTCGGAAATCCAGTTGTGGGCCACCTTTTAACAACACATCGGAAACTTGGAAATAAATGACATGAAATTGGGTCAAAAATTGGATCAACGTTAAATTGAAAATTTTGAATGCAGATTTTTAGAGAATCAAATTACAAATCTTTAGAGATATGCCACTTTGAAATCGGATAAAATTTGGAGAAATTATGGACTTCGGAAGTCCAGTTGTGGGCCACCTTTTAACAACACATCGGAAACTTGGAAATAAATGACATGAAATTGGGTCAAAAATTGGATCAACGTTAAATTGAAAATTTTGAATGCAGATTTTTAGAGAATCAAATTACAAATCTTTGGAGATATGCCACTTTGAAATCGTATAAAATTTGGAGATATTATGGACTTCGGAAGTCCAGTTGTGGGCCACCTTTTAACACACATCGGAAACTTCGAAATAAATGACATGAAATTGGGTCAAAAATTGGATCAACGTTAAATTGAAAATTTTGAATGCAGATTTTTAGAGAATCAAATTACAAATCTTTAGAGATATGCCACTTTGAAATCGGATAAAATTTGGAGAAATTATGGACTTCGGAAGTCCAGTTGTGGGCCACCTTTTAACAACACATCGGAAACTTGGAAATAAATGACATGAAATTGGGTCAAAAATTGGATCAACGTTAAATTGAAAATTTTGAATGCAGATTTTTAGAGAATCAAATTACAAATCTTTAGAGATATGCCACTTTGAAATCGGATAAAATTTGGAGAAATTATGGACTTCGGAAGTCCAGTTGTGGGCCACCTTTTAACAACACATCGGAAACTTGGAAATAAATGACATTAAATTGGGTCAAAAATTGGATCAACGTTAAATTGAAAATTTTGAATGCAGATTTTATGCCACTTTGAAATCGGATAAAATTTTGAGATATTATGGACTTCGGAAGTCCAGTTGTGGGCCACCTTTTAACAACACATCGGAAACTTGGAAATAAATGACATGAAATTGGGTCAAAAATTGGATCAACGTTAAATTGAAAATTTTGAATGCAGATTTTTAGAGAATCAAATTACAAATCTTTAGAGATATGCCACTTTGAAATCGGATAAAATTTGGAGAAATTATGGACTTCGGAAGTCCAGTTGTGGGCCACCTTTTAACAACACATCGGAAACTTGGAAATAAATGACATGAAATTGGGTCAAAAATTGGATCAACGTTAAATTGAAAATTTTGAATGCAGATTTTTAGAGAATCAAATTACAAATCTTTAGAGATATGCCACTTTGAAATCGGATAAAATTTGGAGAAATTATGGACTTCGGAAGTCCAGTTGTGGGCCACCTTTTAACAACACATCGGAAACTTGGAAATAAATGACATGAAATTGGGTCAAAAATTGGATCAACGTTAAATTGAAAATTTTGAATGCAGATTTTTAGAGAATCAAATTACAAATCTTTGGAGATATGCCACTTTGAAATCGGATAAAATTTGGAGATATTATGGACTTCGGAAGTCCAGTTGTGGGCCACCTTTTAACACACATCGGAAACTTCGAAATAAATGACATGAAATTGGGTCAAAAATTGGATCAACGTTAAATTGAAAATTTTGAATGCAGATTTTTAGAGAATCAAATTACAAATCTTTAGAGGTATGCCACTTTGAAATCGGATAAAATTTGGAGGAATTATGGACTTCGGAAGTCCAGTTGTGGGCCACCTTTTAACAACACATCGGAAACTTGGAAATAAATGACATGAAATTGGGTCAAAAATTGGATCAACGTTAAATTGAAAATTTTGAATGCAGATTTTTAGAGAATCAAATTACAAATCTTTAGAGATATGCCACTTTGAAATCGGATAAAATTTGGAGATATTATGGACTTCGGAAGTCCAGTTGTGGGCCACCTTTTAACAACACATCGGAAACTTGGAAATAAATGACATGAAATTGGGTCAAAAATTGGATCAACGTTAAATTGAAAATTTTGAATGCAGATTTTTAGAGAATCAAATTACAAATCTTTAGAGATATGCCACTTTGAAATCGGATAAAATTTGGAGAAATTATGGACTTCGGAAGTCCAGTTGTGGGCCACCTTTTAACAACACATCGGAAACTTGGAAATAAATGACATGAAATTGGGTCAAAAATTGGATCAACGTTAAATTGAAAATTTTGAATGCAGATTTTTAGAGAATCAAATTACAAATCTTTAGAGATATGCCACTTTGAAATCGGATAAAATTTGGAGAAATTATGGACTTCGGAAGTCCAGTTGTGGGCCACCTTTTAACAACACATCGGAAACTTGGAAATAAATGACATGAAATTGGGTCAAAAATTGGATCAACGTTAAATTGAAAATTTTGAATGCAGATTTTTAGAGAATCAAATTACAAATCTTTAGAGATATGCCACTTTGAAATCGGATAAAATTTGGAGAAATTATGGACTTCGGAAGTCCAGTTGTGGGCCACCTTTTAACAACACATCGGAAACTTGGAAATAAATGACATGAAATTGGGTCAAAAATTGGATCAACGTTAAATTGAAAATTTTGAATGCAGATTTTTAGAGAATCAAATTACAAATCTTTAGAGATATGCCACTTTGAAATCGGATAAAATTTGGAGAAATTATGGACTTCGGAAGTCCAGTTGTGGGCCACCTTTTAACAACACATCGGAAACTTGGAAATAAATGACATGAAATTGGGTCAAAAATTGGATCAACGTTAAATTGAAAATTTTGAATGCAGATTTTTAGAGAATCAAATTACAAATCTTTAGAGATATGCCACTTTGAAATCGGATAAAATTTGGAGATATTATGGACTTCGGAAGTCCAGTTGTGGGCCACCTTTTAACAACACATCGGAAACTTGGAAATAAATGACATGAAATTGGGTCAAAAATTGGATCAACGTTAAATTGAAAATTTTGAATGCAGATTTTTAGAGAATCAAATTACAAATCTTTAGAGATATGCCACTTTGAAATCGGATAAAATTTGGAGAAATTATGGACTTCGGAAGTCCAGTTGTGGGCCACCTTTTAACAACACATCGGAAACTTGGAAATAAATGACATGAAATTGGGTCAAAAATTGGATCAACGTTAAATTGAAAATTTTGAATGCAGATTTTTAGAGAATCAAATTACAAATCTTTAGAGATATGCCACTTTGAAATCGGATAAAATTTGGAGATATTATGGACTTCGGAAGTCCAGTTGTGGGCCACCTTTTAACAACACATCGGAAACTTGGAAATAAATGACATGAAATTGGGTCAAAAATTGGATCAACGTTAAATTGAAAATTTTGAATGCAGATTTTTAGAGAATCAAATTACAAATCTTTAGAGATATGCCACTTTGAAATCGGATAAAATTTGGAGGAATTATGGACTTCGGAAGTCCAGTTGTGGGCCACCTTTTAACAACACATCGGAAACTTGGAAATAAATGACATGAAATTGGGTCAAAAATTGGATCAACGTTAAATTGAAAATTTTGAATGCAGATTTTTAGAGAATCAAATTACAAATCTTTAGAGATATGCCACTTTGAAATCGGATAAAATTTGGAGAAATTATGGACTTCGGAAGTCCAGTTGTGGGCCACCTTTTAACAACACATCGGAAACTTGGAAATAAATGACATGAAATTGGGTCAAAAATTGGATCAACGTTAAATTGAAAATTTTGAATGCAGATTTTTAGAGAATCAAATTACAAATCTTTAGAGATATGCCACTTTGAAATCGGATAAAATTTGGAGAAATTATGGACTTCGGAAGTCCAGTTGTGGGCCACCTTTTAACAACACATCGGAAACTTGGAAATAAATGACATGAAATTGGGTCAAAAATTGGATCAACGTTAAATTGAAAATTTTGAATGCAGATTTTTAGAGAATCAAATTACAAATCTTTAGAGATATGCCACTTTGAAATCGGATAAAATTTGGAGAAATTATGGACTTCGGAAGTCCAGTTGTGGGCCACCTTTTAACAACACATCGGAAACTTGGAAATAAATGACATGAAATTGGGTCAAAAATTGGATCAACGTTAAATTGAAAATTTTGAATGCAGATTTTTAGAGAATCAAATTACAAATCTTTAGAGATATGCCACTTTGAAATCGGATAAAATTTGGAGAAATTATGGACTTCGGAAGTCCAGTTGTGGGCCACCTTTTAACAACACATCGGAAACTTGGAAATAAATGACATGAAATTGGGTCAAAAATTGGATCAACGTTAAATTGAAAATTTTGAATGCAGATTTTTAGAGAATCAAATTACAAATCTTTAGAGATATGCCACTTTGAAATCGGATAAAATTTGGAGAAATTATGGACTTCGGAAGTCCAGTTGTGGGCCACCTTTTAACAACACATCGGAAACTTGGAAATAAATGACATGAAATTGGGTCAAAAATTGGATCAACGTTAAATTGAAAATTTTGAATGCAGATTTTTAGAGAATCAAATTACAAATCTTTAGAGATATGCCACTTTGAAATCGGATAAAATTTGGAGAAATTATGGACTTCGGAAGTCCAGTTGTGGGCCACCTTTTAACAACACATCGGAAACTTGGAAATAAATGACATGAAATTGGGTCAAAAATTGGATCAACGTTAAATTGAAAATTTTGAATGCAGATTTTTAGAGAATCAAATTACAAATCTTTAGAGATATGCCACTTTGAAATCGGATAAAATTTGGAGATATTATGGACTTCGGAAGTCCAGTTGTGGGCCACCTTTTAACAACACATCGGAAACTTGGAAATAAATGACATGAAATTGGGTCAAAAATTGGATCAACGTTAAATTGAAAATTTTGAATGCAGATTTTTAGAGAATCAAATTACAAATCTTTAGAGATATGCCACTTTGAAATCGGATAAAATTTGGAGGAATTATGGACTTCGGAAGTCCAGTTGTGGGCCACCTTTTAACAACACATCGGAAACTTGGAAATAAATGACATGAAATTGGGTCAAAAATTGGATCAACGTTAAATTGAAAATTTTGAATGCAGATTTTTAGAGAATCAAATTACAAATCTTTGGAGATATGCCACTTTGAAATCGGATAAAATTTGGAGATATTATGGACTTCGGAAGTCCAGTTGTGGGCCACCTTTTAACAACAATCGGAAACTTGGAAATAAATGACATGAAATTGGGTCAAAAATTGGATCAACGTTAAATTGAAAATTTTGAATGCAGATTTTTAGAGAATCAAATTACAAATCTTTAGAGATATGCCACTTTGAAATCGGATAAAATTTGGAGGAATTATGGACTTCGGAAGTCCAGTTGTGGGCCACCTTTTAACAACACATCGGAAACTTGGAAATAAATGACATGAAATTGGGTCAAAAATTGGATCAACGTTAAATTGAAAATTTTGAATGCAGATTTTTAGAGAATCAAATTACAAATCTTTAGAGATATGCCACTTTGAAATCGGATAAAATTTGGAGAAATTATGGACTTCGGAAGTCCAGTTGTGGGCCACCTTTTAACAACACATCGGAAACTTGGAAATAAATGACATGAAATTGGGTCAAAAATTGGATCAACGTTAAATTGAAAATTTTGAATGCAGATTTTTAGAGAATCAAATTACAAATCTTTGGAGATATGCCACTTTGAAATCGGATAAAATTTGGAGATATTATGGACTTCGGAAGTCCAGTTGTGGGCCACCTTTTAACAACACATCGGAAACTTGGAAATAAATGACATGAAATTGGGTCAAAAATTGGATCAACGTTAAATTGAAAATTTTGAATGCAGATTTTTAGAGAATCAAATTACAAATCTTTAGAGGTATGCCACTTTGAAATCGGATAAAATTTGGAGAAATTATGGACTTCGGAAGTCCAGTTGTGGGCCACCTTTTAACAACACATCGGAAACTTGGAAATAAATGACATGAAATTGGGTCAAAAATTGGATCAACGTTAAATTGAAAATTTTGAATGCAGATTTTTAGAGAATCAAATTACAAATCTTTAGAGATATGCCACTTTGAAATCGGATAAAATTTGGAGAAATTATGGACTTCGGAAGTCCAGTTGTGGGCCACCTTTTAACAACACATCGGAAACTTGGAAATAAATGACATGAAATTGGGTCAAAAATTGGATCAACGTTAAATTGAAAATTTTGAATGCAGATTTTTAGAGAATCAAATTACAAATCTTTAGAGATATGCCACTTTGAAATCGGATAAAATTTGGAGAATTATGGACTTCGGAAGTCCAGTTGTGGGCCACCTTTTAACAACACATCGGAAACTTGGAAATAAATGACATGAAATTGGGTCAAAAATTGGATCAACGTTAAATTGAAAATTTTGAATGCAGATTTTTAGAGAATCAAATTACAAATCTTTAGAGATATGCCACTTTGAAATCGGATAAAATTTGGAGAAATTATGGACTTCGGAAGTCCAGTTGTGGGCCACCTTTTAACAACACATCGGAAACTTGGAAATAAATGACATGAAATTGGGTCAAAAATTGGATCAACGTTAAATTGAAAATTTTGAATGCAGATTTTTAGAGAATCAAATTACAAATCTTTAGAGATATGCCACTTTGAAATCGGATAAAATTTGGAGGAATTATGGACTTCGGAAGTCCAGTTGTGGGCCACCTTTTAACAACACATCGGAAACTTGAAAATAAATGCATGAAATTGGGTCAAAAATTGGATCAACGTTAAATTGAAAATTTTGAATGCAGATTTTTAGAGAATCAAATTACAAATCTTTAGAGGTATGCCACTTTGAAATCGGATAAAATTTGGAGAAATTATGGACTTCGGAAGTCCAGTTGTGGGCCACCTTTTAACAACACATCGGAAACTTGGAAATAAATGACATGAAATTGGGTCAAAAATTGGATCAACGTTAAATTGAAAATTTTGAATGCAGATTTTTAGAGTCAAGTTGCAAATCTTTAGAGATATGCCACTTTGAAATCGGATAAAATTTGGAGATATTATGGACTTCGGAAGTCCAGTTGTGGGCCACCTTTTAACAACACATCGGAAACTTGGAAATAAATGCATGAAATTGGGTCAAAAATTGGATCAACGTTAAATTGAAAATTTTGAATGCAGATTTTTAGAGAATCAAATTACAAATCTTTAGAGGTATGCCACTTTGAAATCGGATAAAATTTGGAGGAATTATGGACTTCGGAAGTCCAGTTGTGGGCCACCTTTTAACAACACATCGGAAACTTGGAAATAAATGACATGAAATTGGGTCAAAAATTGGATCAACGTTAAATTGAAAATTTTGAATGCAGATTTTTAGAGAATCAAATTACAAATCTTTAGAGATATGCCACTTTGAAATCGGATAAAATTTGGAGATATTATGGACTTCGGAAGTCCAGTTGTGGGCTACCTTTTAACAACACATCGGAAACTTCGAAATAAATGACATGAAATTGGGTCAAAAATTGGATCAACGTTAAATTGAAAATTTTGAATGCAGATTTTTAGAGAATCAAATTACAAATCTTTAGAGATATGCCACTTTGAAATCGGATAAAATTTGGAGAAATTATGGACTTCGGAAGTCCAGTTGTGGGCCACCTTTTAACAACACATCGGAAACTTGGAAATAAATGACATGAAATTGGGTCAAAAATTGGATCAACGTTAAATTGAAAATTTTGAATGCAGATTTTTAGAGAATCAAATTACAAATCTTTAGAGATATGCCACTTTGAAATCGGATAAAATTTGGAGATATTATGGACTTCGGAAGTCCAGTTGTGGGCCACCTTTTAACAACACATCGGAAACTTGGAAATAAATGACATGAAATTGGGTCAAAAATTGGATCAACGTTAAATTGAAAATTTTGAATGCAGATTTTTAGAGAATCAAATTACAAATCTTTAGAGATATGCCACTTTGAAATCGGATAAAATTTGGAGAAATTATGGACTTCGGAAGTCCAGTTGTGGGCCACCTTTAACAACACATCGGAAACTTGGAAATAAATGACATGAAATTGGGTCAAAAATTGGATCAACGTTAAATTGAAAATTTTGAATGCAGATTTTTAGAGAATCAAATTACAAATCTTTAGAGATATGCCACTTTGAAATCGGATAAAATTTGGAGAAATTATGGACTTCGGAAGTCCAGTTGTGGGCCACCTTTTAACAACACATCGGAAACTTGGAAATAAATGACATGAAATTGGGTCAAAAATTGGATCAACGTTAAATTGAAAATTTTGAATGCAGATTTTTAGAGAATCAAATTACAAATCTTTAGAGATATGCCACTTTGAAATCGGATAAAATTTGGAGAAATTATGGACTTCGGAAGTCCAGTTGTGGGCCACCTTTTAACAACACATCGGAAACTTGGAAATAAATGACATGAAATTGGGTCAAAAATTGGATCAACGTTAAATTGAAAATTTTGAATGCAGATTTTTAGAGAATCAAATTACAAATCTTTAGAGATATGCCACTTTGAAATCGGATAAAATTTGGAGAAATTATGGACTTCGGAAGTCCAGTTGTGGGCCACCTTTTAACAACACATCGGAAACTTGGAAATAAATGACATGAAATTGGGTCAAAAATTGGATCAACGTTAAATTGAAAATTTTGAATGCAGATTTTTAGAGAATCAAGTTACAAATCTTTAGAGATATGCCACTTTGAAATCGGATAAAATTTGGAGAAATTATGGACTTCGGAAGTCCAGTTGTGGGCCACCTTTTAACAACACATCGGAAACTTGGAAATAAATGACATGAAATTGGGTCAAAATTGGATCAACGTTAAATTGAAAATTTTGAATGCAGATTTTTAGAGAATCAAATTACAAATCTTTAGAGATATGCCACTTTGAAATCGGATAAAATTTGGAGAAATTATGGACTTCGGAAGTCCAGTTGTGGGCCACCTTTTAACAACACATCGGAAACTTGGAAATAAATGACATGAAATTGGGTCAAAAATTGGATCAACGTTAAATTGAAAATTTTGAATGCAGATTTTTAGAGAATCAAATTACAAATCTTTAGAGATATGCCACTTTGAAATCGGATAAAATTTGGAGAAATTATGGACTTCGGAAGTCCAGTTGTGGGCCACCTTTTAACAACACATCGGAAACTTGGAAATAAATGACATGAAATTGGGTCAAAAATTGGATCAACGTTAAATTGAAAATTTTGAATGCAGATTTTTAGAGAATCAAATTACAAATCTTTAGAGATATGCCACTTTGAAATCGGATAAAATTTGGAGATATTATGGACTTCGGAAGTCCAGTTGTGGGCCACCTTTTAACAACACATCGGAAACTTGGAAATAAATGACATGAAATTGGGTCAAAAATTGGATCAACGTTAAATTGAAAATTTTGAATGCAGATTTTTAGAGAATCAAATTACAAATCTTTAGAGATATGCCACTTTGAAATCGGATAAAATTTGGAGAAATTATGGACTTCGGAAGTCCAGTTGTGGGCCACCTTTTAACAACACATCGGAAACTTGGAAATAAATGACATGAAATTGGGTCAAAAATTGGATCAACGTTAAATTGAAAATTTTGAATGCAGATTTTTAGAGAATCAAATTACAAATCTTTAGAGATATGCCACTTTGAAATCGGATAAAAATTTGGAGAAATTATGGACTTCGGAAGTCCAGTTGTGGGCCACCTTTAACAACACATCGGAAACTTGGAAATAAATGACATGAAATTGGGTCAAAAATTGGATCAACGTTAAATTGAAAATTTTGAATGCAGATTTTTAGAGAATCAAATTACAAATCTTTAGAGATATGCCACTTTGAAATCGGATAAAATTTGGAGAAATTATGGACTTCGGAAGTCCAGTTGTGGGCCACCTTTTAACAACACATCGGAAACTTGGAAATAAATGACATGAAATTGGGTCAAAAATTGGATCAACGTTAAATTGAAAATTTTGAATGCAGATTTTTAGAGAATCAAATTACAAATCTTTAGAGATATGCCACTTTGAAATCGGATAAAATTTGGAGATATTATGGACTTCGGAAGTCCAGTTGTGGGCCACCTTTTAACAACACATCGGAAACTTGGAAATAAATGACATGAAATTGGGTCAAAAATTGGATCAACGTTAAATTGAAAATTTTGAATGCAGATTTTTAGAGAATCAAATTACAAATCTTTAGAGATATGCCACTTTGAAATCGGATAAAATTTGGAGAAATTATGGACTTCGGAAGTCCAGTTGTGGGCCACCTTTAACAACACATCGGAAACTTGGAAATAAATGACATGAAATTGGGTCAAAAATTGGATCAACGTTAAATTGATAATTTTGAATGCAGATTTTAGAGAATCAAATTACAAATCTTTAGAGATATGCCACTTTGAAATCGGATATAATTTGGAGAAATTATGGACTTCGGAAGTCCAGTTGTGGACATCCTTTTAACAACACATCGGAAACTTGGAAATAAATGACATGAAATTGGGTCAAAAATTGGATCAACGTTAAATTGAAAATTTTGAATGCAGATTTTTAGAGAATCAAATTACAAATCTTTAGAGATATGCCACTTTGAAATCGGATAAAATTTGGAGAAATTATGGACTTCGGAAGTCCAGTTGTGGGCCACCTTTTAACAACACATCGGAAACTTGGAAATAAATGACATGAAATTGGGTCAAAAATTGGATCAACGTTAAATTGAAAATTTTGAATGCAGATTTTTAGAGAATCAAATTACAAATCTTTAGAGATATGCCACTTTGAAATCGGATAAAATTTGGAGAAATTATGGACTTCGGAAGTCCAGTTGTGGGCCACCTTTTAACAACACATCGGAAACTTGGAAATAAATGACATGAAATTGGGTCAAAAATTGGATCAACGTTAAATTGAAAATTTTGAATGCAGATTTTTAGAGAATCACATTACAAATCTTTAGAGATATGCCACTTTGAAATCGGATAAAATTTGGAGAATATGGACTTCGGAAGTCCAAGTTGTGGGCCACCTTTTAACAACACATCGGAAACTTGGAAATAAATGACATGAAATGGGGTCAAAATTGGATCAACGTTAAATTGAAAATTTTGAATGCAGATTTTAGAGAATCAAATTACAAATCTTTAGAGATATGCCACTTTGAAATCGGATAAAATTTGGAGAAATTATGGACTTCGGAAGTCCAGTTGTGGGCCACCTTTTAACAACACATCGGAAACTTGGAAATAAATGACATGAAATTGGGTCAAAAATTGGATCAACGTTAAATTGAAAATTTGAATGCAGATTTTAGAGAATCAAGTTACAAATCTTTAGAGATATGCCACTTTGAAATCGGATAAAATTTGGAGAAATTATGAACTCGGAAGTCCAGTTGGGCCACCTTTTAACAACACATCGGAAACTTGGAAATAAATGACATGAAATTGGGTCAAAAATTGGATCAACGTTAAATTGAAAATTTTGAATGCAGATTTTTAGAGAATCAAGTTACAAATCTTTAGAGATATGCCACTTTGAAATCGGATAAAATTTGGAGAAATTATGGACTTCGGAAGTCCAGTTGTGGGCCACCTTTTAACAACACATCGGAAACTTGGAAATAAATGACATGAAATTGGGTCAAAAATTGATCAACGTTAAATTGAAAATTTTGAATGCAGATTTTTAGAGAATCAAATTACAAATCTTTAGAGATATGCCACTTTGAAATCGGATAAAATTTGGAGAAATTATGGACTTCGGAAGTCCAGGTTGTGGCCACCTTTAACAACACATCGGAAACTTGGAAATAAATGACATGAAATTGGGTCAAAAATTGGATTAACGTTAAATTGAAAATTTTGAATGCAGATTTTTAGAGAATCACATTACAATTCTTAGGAATGCCACTTTGAAATCGGATAAAATTTGGAGAAATTATGGACTTCGGAAGTCCAGTTGTGGGCCACCTTTTAACAACACATCGGAAACTTGGAAATAAATGACATGAAATTGGGTCAAAAATTGGATCAACGTTAAATTGAAAATTTTGAATGCAGATTTCTAGAGAATCAAGTTACAAATCTTTGAAATCGGATAAAATTTGGAGATATTATGGACTTAGGAAGTCCAGTTGGGCCCACCCCTTATAACAACACATCGGAAACTTGGAAATAAATGACATGAAGTGGGTCAAAAATTGGATCAACGTTAAATTGAAAAATTTTGAATGCAGATTTTTAGAAAATCAAATTACAAATCTTTAGAGATATGCCACTTTGAAATCGGATAAAAATTTGGAGATATTATGGACTTCGGAAGTCCAGTTGTGGGTCACCTTTAACAACACATCGGAAACTTGGAAATAAATGACATGAAATTGGGTCAAAAATGGATTAAACGTTAAATTGAAAATTTTGAATGCATGATTTTTAGAGAATCAGATTACAAATCTTTAAGAGATATGCCACTTTGAAATCGGATAAACTTTGGAGATATTAAGGACTCGGAAATCCAGTTGTGGGCCACCTTTTTTTAACAACACATCGGAAACTTGGAAATAAATGACATGAAATGGGTCAAAAATTGGATTAACGTTAAATTAAAAATTTGAATGCAGAGTTTTAGAGAATCGGTGCAAATCTTGGAGATATGCCACTTTGAAATAGGATAAAATTTGGAGAAATTATGGACTTCGGAAGTCCGGTTGTGGGCCACCTTTTAACAACACATCGGAAACTTGGAAATAAATGACATGAAATTGGGTCAAAAATTGGATCAACGTTAAATTAAAATTTTGCAATGCAGATTTTAGAGAATCGCTTACAAATCTGGAAGAGATATGCCACTTTGAAATCGGATAAAATTTGGAGATATTATGGACTTCGGAAGTCCAGTTGTGGCCCACCTTTTAACAATACATCGGAAACTTGGAAATTAATGACATGAAAACAGTCAAAAATTGACCAACGTTAAATTGAAAATTTTGAATGCAGATTTTTTAGAGAATCAAGCTACAAATCTTT